>APFE030073440.1:83684-121017 GCA_000404065.3 Pinus taeda | reverse complement strand
GGGGAAAAGCCCTTTGACAGACCCTCATAGACCACCTAGTTCTGCGACCAAACATAATCTAGCAGATTAACACACTAGGATTCTCCTAAGACTCTAATGATAAAATTCATTCTGGCTTTGGGGTCAGGTTGAAGGAAAACTTTGCTGATCGTGGATCGGTGAGACGAAAAACCTTCCGGAATGAAGATTATCACTAGAAAATTAGGTCCACCTAGGCAATTTACATACATGACTAAGCTCTGCTAAGATTATTTACATCAAAATGCAGACTGGGTTTACAACCTAATAAGATCAGGAGAATGACGATGACTGTCGAATGACACGAACACCTCAATCAAGCGCTGCCCCTTTTTGCGAAGAAAAGGGGGTGTACTGCTTATGGGTAGTTGACACGCGGCGGTCAACAAGGGCTTAATTAGGTTAAATTAGGAAAATTCAAATTTGAGAAGCCTCATATAAATAAGAGAGGCCTCATTTGTATTGTTCATCATCACTTGGATTTGTATCTCTCATAGGAAACTCAAACCTGCAATTTTGGAAGAATTTTGGGATGTTGGGATGCACTTTGACATTTGGAAATTTCGTTATCTTTTGTTGGAGCTTCTTTTTGCAATGTTCATGGATGGATATATTCACATTGTCTTGTAAGTACATTTTGATGCTATATTTTACATTGATTAATGTCTAATGTATGGAATGTCATTTCATGATTTTTAATGTGCCCTAGCTTATGCGAAATTATGAGAACATTAAAATTATTGGAAGTATTGCATGCATTACTCATGGACGATGATGAATGAATGTTCCTAGGGGTTATTCTGGCATCTTGCATTCATTGAAACTCCATCAAACATTGTCATCGAAGTATAAAATTCTATTGTAGCAATGAAGTTGCCTCCTTTAGGGTTAGCAAAGCTACGTTAGGTCTCCTTGAAGAGCGAAATCATCAAATCAAAGTAATTCTTGACTCCATTATCCCTAATAGGCAAGCACTAGTCTAGAATCCTTGGTGATAATCTTCTTATTGATAAATCATCTTTCCTTCACCATCTCTCCCCCTTTTTTCTTCATCCCTTTAAGGATAAGGAGGCTTTCTAGGGCTTGGTGCGAAATTTTAGGGAGGTTGAATTTTAGGGTTCCATCCGAAAAAGATTCTTCCTTATTGTCTCCTCTAGGCATTCACAAGTTTTGAACAAATTTTGATGGTGGAATTTCATTTTAATTGATGCCCTAGCTATCACACCAAGTGAGAACCTTAGGCGTTAATCCTTCAACTTAGGGATTTCTTGAAGGTTTGTACTTTAGTAGTATATCATTCAAAGTCTTTTATTTTGACTATCTTGACCTTTGATGACCTCCTATCTCATCAAATATCTCAACTCTATGTTTCGTATAGTACTTTTCTCAAGGGGTTTTCGTGGAAAGCCATCCTAGCTTCTCCCAAAGCTCACACCTCAATTGACCCTTTCCATTGAATGAACTATCCTTGCCTCACTTTGAACCCTAGTATAGACATATTAACTACAAGTGGGGGATACTTGGAATCCTCTCGTTGGCGAAAATCCGAGAAGAAAAGGGGACGTAGGTTGTGGTAATAGTGGGCATTTGTTCCAAATTGTTGTTGTGCCCTCTAGCTTTAGCCTATATACTAGGCCTACGAGTTTGTGCAACGACAGTCACATCCAACCTGGTTCTCCGAGTTGGCGAAAATCCGAGAAGAAAAGGGGACGTAGGTTGTGGTAATAGTGGGCATTTGTTCCAAATTGTTGTTGTGCCCTCTAGCTTTAGCCTATATACTAGGCCTACGAGTTTGTGCAACGACAGTCACATCCAACCTGGTTCTCCAAACTGCAAAGTTAGATGAGTCATTCAACTTCTCTTTTCAATCTTGAAGCATGAGGTAGACATCTTGACCAAGTCAAATAAGCTCCTTCAAATTAGACTCCTTCGAAGGTGATTTCTCTTGTCTCCTTGGGCTTGTATTCACCACAACTCTGATACCATGTTAATTTTTCCACTAGTCTATGCTTGACACAATCACTCATTACAATTCTTCTTCAATTAGCAATCACTTTATCCAATATATTCAATCTTCCAACAACAATAAGCAATTGTAGATAGAACAGTAAACCAAATGCACAATAGAAGACAACCAAGAACAATAGAAACATAGAAATTTGGTCAAAGAGTAGGTGTAACGACCTATCTATAAATACAAAGAACACAAGCATAATAGAAAGTATACGGTACATGCATATGATAGCTACATATGCATGTGTCGCATACATATGTATATGTAGCTATCATGCATATTGATAGCTGCATGATAGCTACATATGCATGTGTCGCACAACTCGACGTTTAGTTTCCCAACGTTGAACACTCAAACAATGTTGTTGGCTTTGATACCTGTGATATCAAAATTGTTATCACAGGTATCAAAGCCAACAACATTGTTTGAGTGTTGGTATTTCATCCCCAAACCCTTATCCACTATTTGTTGAACCTGATGCCGGTGTTGAAGCTTGAACACACTTTTGCATTTTCTTTACAGATACATTTTCTTCTTTCGAAGATAAGTACTTCCTCAGAACCCTCTTCACTATATTTTTGATCGAGTACATGGCATTTGTCCAAGCTTAAATTTATCTTTTCCTTCTTGAGTTTTGGGTAAATGGATTCAAGTGAATAAATTTGGTGTGATGAAATACTAGTCACATTCCCTTCATTCAGAACATCTGTGACTAAACTGCTTTTATTTTAGTTTCCTCATAATGGTTCCACTCTTCTCTTTCTCTTCTTAGGTCACGTTTTCCTGTCAATAACAAATCACAAAGCTTCTAAGTTTGACCAAACAAGAAAAAAATAATAAAATGACAGAAAACCTCCTAACAATGAAATGACGTTAGGGGCAATTAGAATTGTCTAAAATTACTCACAATTTTGTATAGTGGACTTCAGGATGTTGGAAAATGGTCACCATTGTTCCGTGCATTTTATGTTAAATACACTAATGACAGTGGCCATGGAGTTTGGTTGACTATTCAACCAGGAAGCCAGGTTTGAGTAATCTTAGTGCAATGGTAATGAATTATGTCAATGAAATGTTGAGAGCTGATAAGTAGAAACATTCATGTAATGTGTTTGAAGAACTCACCCTGAAACCATTACCTATGGAGTGAGTCAATAAGTGGAATAACTCAACTTTTCTTGTAAGTCCATTTTTTGTGGAAAAGTAAAAGTTCCAACTTGATCTGGTCATGTTGAAATTTCAGTGATTGAGTCATTTTAAAATGGGCTAAAACATACAAGGCCAAAGTTCCATGGTCAAAGATCCCGTTAAAAGGTGGAACTATAACTTCCGGCAAAGTTCCACTTGGATTTGAAAAAAAAAATTAGCTAAAAAGGTTGCGTCAGTCCAATTATTAACTTACTCCTTACCTTATAAATAGACTGCTAAACCATATATCTTCTAGATTTTAATCATGACATGTCTATGGTAAATTTCCAGGCTAAAGGTCAAACTAATATGGAACCAGAACAATCCTTCATTTATATATATTATAGGTTTAATCCATATCTAAGTAATATATTCAAAATATAAATATGTATGCCCTTCTTTAAAAAGGTAATAGCTAGATTGAAGTGTGACGGGTATGTTGCCGATGTTCATTGTAACGAGGCATTTAACATCTTCATTTTGTGAATGTTATTTAGTAATAAATTTTAGATGATCTACCTTAGGAGCTAATGACCATACACTTCTGCATTATTCATATTAGGATAGAATACCTTGCATTAGGACAAGGAGGTCGCGAGACCACCCTCCTTGACCTCAGTACCAATAAGATCTGCCTAGCAGATAAAATAGCAAAAACTATACCTATTTATGAATGTGAAGTTGCAAAAGAAAGTTATATGTTAAATTCGATTGTCTACCTCAATTTTTAATAGAATTTTATTATGTATACAGGAACCATTACAATGGTAAAGATCAATGTTTTAAAACTCCGACTCGGCCGAGGGTCGACTCCGACTCCGACTCCGACTTGGTATCGACTCGGCTGGCTCGATTTCAATGACTTGGTCGTTGTAAAAAATACATTAAATATTCATTTTTTATAAAAACACATAATTTTAAAGATTTTCATTCATGTTTCCAAACACACTGCATTAGAATATAGATAAAAAGACAACATATGATCAAAGTAGGCTCATGAATATATCCATTATATCAAAATGGCACCCAGTGCATTGTCCAATACATACACGATGATGATATAGAGATCAAAACAAAAACACATAACCAAGGAGGCTATAAATGGCCTCTACAACAAAAGTCTGTGACCAGTACTACTAGCTATTGCTAGAGTTGCCAACATCATCTGGCTCAGTGTTACTTGGGAGCAGGAGCAAAAGTGGGGAGCGAGAGCGAAAACGGGAGCGGGAGCGACATTTTCAGAAGCTCTGGTTTGGGAGCGAATCCTAGAGGAATTCGACAACCAATGTCACTAACATCAAGGTACATAGAGAGATTGGTGCTCTTGATTAAATACGAGTTCCATACCCTAATACATGACAAAATTCAATGGAAACATTGCAATCCTCCAATCCTGAAATATTGAAAAACTGACAAGTCTGCTGGATTTTGAATGAAATCTAAAATTCTACTTTCTCCATATGAAATCCAATGAGGCCAAAACCACTCTCAAACATCTTGAATCATTTCATGGTAATGTTAAAAATTTAAGTAAAAGGATGAAAATGAAGATTAAGGAGAATGCCACTTTTACTTTAAGAATTTAACATTACCATGAAATTTGAATAGCATATCAATAGTAGAGAGCATTTGAGTGTGTTAAACAGGGTTTGGGAGAGGGAAATGGACCCCAAATAACATTTAATTAATTCATAAAACACATTGGAGTCCAAACCAATTAGCAAACACTTCAAAATTTCATTAAAAAAATGTCAAATCGTTGTTTTGATGGGTTTACAGGCCGCTAGTTATGACTCGGCTGAGTCAATATGGAAACGGCTGAGTTGGCCGAGTCAGCCATCACTCAGCCGAGTCATTGAATAACTCGGCTGAGTCATGGCTGACTCGGCCTACTGAACCATTTCCTCCACCGAGTCACATTTCTGGGCAACGAAACAGATCAGCTCAGCCGTTTCCGTTTCGAATCGGCCGAATTTTAAAACTATGGTAAAGACATATGAGCGACGACGACGTGATCGGGCAGCATCACCGTCATTAATGTCGCCACCGTCGCCATCATCATCCCCATCGCCACCACCATCACCATCGTCACCACCAAGACCATTAACAACATCAATCACCCCAGCACCAAAGTTGACCGTGATAATGAACTCATTGGAAGCCTTATTGGAGACATTAAAAGAATCAACTAAGGCTAAGACCAAAGAGTAGTTTCAACCTTTAGCTACCAGTTCAGCGGAACAAAAGAATTTTGAGCCCAAAAGATCAAAAGAAGACATTTATAGGGAGCTTCAGAAAATTAAACTCCCAGAATTCTCAGAAGGTCGAGTAGGTGAACGCGCTGAAGCATGGTTAGAAGGAATGAACATATGCTTTAGATTAAGAGAATATTCTTCTTCGACAAAAACAAAAATTGTTGTATTTCAATTAAAGGAAAGTGCCTTGATTTGGTGGGGAAATCTGGAAAAGTAGTTGCACCTTACATCGGATAATGTCCCTTCGAAACTATTTGAGGAAAGGTTTCGCGCAAAGTATTTACCTCCATACTTTCAACAACAGCAAGCCAGAGCCTTTCATATATTAATTCAAGGAAATAAAATAGTGGAAGAGTACGAGATAAGGTTTATGGAGCTTGTAAAATACATTCACTACTTAGATTCTGATGAACGTCAAGCTAAACGCTTCATATTTGGGTTAAATACTCACATCAGAGCCTTGGTAAGCATGTGGAAACCATCATCAATAGCTGAGGCAGTTGAATGTGGTTATTATGCAGAAGAGCACCTTGGAATCAAAAAAGATATAGGGCCAGCAGGACCTTTACAATCAGGATTTCCAGGAAAGACTCCCCGAAACTTTTTCAGCGGAGGTAGCTCGAGGCCACCTTACGGTAACAGGTTTACCCCAAGAAATATAGGAACAAGAGCTCCCATGGTAGTAAACACTATAGCCACGGAATCATCAAACACCAGTCCATGGACATCTCGAGAGACTGCCAGTAGAGGAAGAAATTCGAGAGGAATCAACATGAGAGGACAAAGCTCATTCTCTAGAAATTCACGTCCTGATTCAAGAGGATTAACACAGCTTAATTGTTGGGGATGTGGGGGACCGCATTTTCAACGTGATTGTCCAGAAGTTTCGTCGAATATATTGCATAGGACTGGAGAGGGACCAATATCAAACAATCAAGGTAATCTTAGAATTCATGCAGTAGTCAGCAACGACCAAGCAGCACATCAACCCATTGTAGTGGAATCTTCAAGTATCGGACGAGGGAATCGTATGGGTCGAACCATTACATATATTGGAATGTAGGGTTCGACAGCTCAGGAATTGCCTGGTGGACCAAGTTAAGGTCCATTGGGACAAATATAGTCCTAGATCAGCTACTTGGGAAAATACAGAGGACATATGTCAAAGATACCCTAATCTATGTCAATTTTGAAGAACTTTAAACTATGTTTATTACATATTTACTTCACTACAATCAGAGACTTAGAACAATTTTGAATGATTATATATAAACGTGAAATTTTGTGACATAATATATGTTTAACTTTTGCTGGTACATGGATACCAAAACGATATATGTTGTTGATCTTACTAAATTATAGTTGTCAAAGTAAAGTTTAAGGTAGTTAAATGATTTTACTTCTGATAGAAATTAAGATATTATAAATCTATTTTATTTATACATATCAATATGATTAATGGAATAGAAATCAGGGAATAATTACATTTTAAATGAAAGTCAAACGACATGCATGGAATATGGCAAAATATGTTATACTATAGTGACATATGTGAATAATACAGGAGTTATTTTGATTATGTTGATGAACATTCTACGAATGCATGGATAAGTGTATGATTGCAGATAATAAACAGTTACCGGGATGACCACGTGATGACAGAACCTCAGAACAATTAAAGCTCAAAGTGATTTTATGATAGGGTATTAGCCCTAATTCTACTGGGAGGGGTGGAGGTGTTGCCCACCGTTTATCCTCTGAACCTTGGAATCATGGGAGGACTGTGCGAATCACGCTCCCCTAGACATGCGATGATGACTGCCGGATGCCTACTGGGAATCAGGTCGGTATAACCGACGCTATCACCTTAGAGTTTATGAATGGTTAGGTCAGTAAAATTGACGTCATGGCATACTCCAGTAGAGGATGGATAGGATGGGAGCAAAAGAGATTAGGAAGGATAGGATGATTTTAGAATAGCTTGGGAACCTGGATAGGGCAAGGCATGACCATTAAAATCATAAACCTAAAACACTAATTTTATAGCCTCTTTATATTAAAATAAAAATTTTAAAACTTCGGTTTATAAACCTAAGAAGGGTGTACTAATTACTATCATAAGTAATCGGATAAGATAAAAACTCTAACTTCGAGACAAATTTTTCTGAATGGGGAGTGTATGTAACCACCCATCTATAAATACAAAGAACGCAAGCATAATAGCAGGTATACGGTACATGCATATGATAGCTACATATGCATGTGTCACATACACCGCACTAGTATTTTATACTAAATTGATTATAACTGCTAAATACCATGACCCTTCTGGGAAAAGAAGTTCTACTCATTCATCAATATTGCGTAATGTATGGTTAGATCAAAGAGGACTATATACATATTATATGTTCTAGAATTATTGATAAAATTATATTAATAAATAATAAAATAAATGTTAATTATTAATATATATTATAAATAATTAATTAAAAAGGGTCCAAGTATAAAGTTTATAAAACTTTATATTAAAACAAATATAAATAAAACAATGTAATATGATAAAAATATATATAAATGTTATAATGTTTAATGATACGTGAATATACAGTGTAATGGTCATCTTAAAAGATTAATAAATATCATATGGTTTCAAAAAGGCGTATTTCATTCAAGACCTAAGAGAAGAGTAGGAGGAGATACGTGGGCACAGGTCTGTCAACAACAAGATGAGCAATGGCTGCAGATGGAAGGGCAACCACCGCCAAACCAGAGGATAAAGATCGCAGGACAGGGATTGAGGAGGGGGAGAAAAACCAAGAGGAAGAATTTGAAAGGCAAGGGAATCAGCCATTGGAAGAGCTTGAGCGTTCTGAGGTTCCGGACACGGGGAAACAGTGAGCTTCTGTTAAGAAGTTTACTGGATTGAGCAGCCAGGCTCTGCTCAGTCTGACTGGGTGGATTCGGTCTCTCGGTAACTGTAGCAACATAGTCAAAGGCATCTTCAACTGTAGCAATTCAAGTAGGTACTTCAACAGTCCCGTTAATTGATTTTGTCAGGTCCGTTGAAAATATTACAGGTTCATGCTTTAAATTCCTTACTGTTTTCTGTACATCTGTTTAACGACTCTTACAGCAGGAAAAAACCCCACAAGGGGAAAACCCTTTCCAAATTCTTCTATTAAATTGTCATCAAATGTTCAGCAAAGAGATACAATGTCCAAGTACACCAACAATGAGTCAAAGGTCAAAGCCTTGACTATCCCAAACACCAATACATTATCCAATCAAAGATGAACCCATAAGTCAAATCTGTAATTTCTTGTCAAAGTCAACAACAGCCAACTCTGACCTAACCAGTCAATAGTTAACAGTCAAAGTGCCTAGAAAAATTCGGTCAAGGCAGCGGTCAACTTGGCCTCCTTAGGTCAGCCAAACTTCCTCAAAACAGTCAACAAATTCTGCCGATTGAAGCAAACAAAGTTCCTTCTACAAATTAATTACTCCAGAAGACTTGGAATATAAAGATATACATGAGGATACAAATATTATATATTAAATGTGTGAATATGAATGATTGATTCAATGAGAGTGAGAAGCTTGCTTATATACCAAGCAGGTGTCTCTTCATGGAGAGTCGTGTCTCATTTAGACATGACCCTTCAATCTAATTACTAATTAACTAATCATTATTTATGATTATTATAATTTACATTATTTCCTATATATTTATTCATAACATTGCCTTCCTCCTCAAAAAGCTTTGTCTTCAAAGCTTGTCGATGAAAAAAGTTTGATCTCTTTTTCGGGTTCGAATGTCTTCTTGTCTTGGAATAGTCATCTTTGTCGATACAAGTTGATATGATCTTCTAAGTGACAAACAAAATTGTCGCACTGAGAATGGATCAAACCATCCTAGATTGATCTTCTGTGGAGTCATATTTTGTGATGAATAGTTATGATAGGATTGTATTCTGCGAACTTCAGTATCCTTGGGAACATAATTTTGTCGTTTATTTTCTGAGCGATATCAGAACGTAGCTTGGTTGGAAAGTTTGCTCTTGTGATTTGGATGTCGATACATAACTTCTTTGGTCTAGCTTTCATCTATCATATTAGTGGTTGATTCTTGATTTTCTTGAGGTGTTGTTGTTCTTAAGTTGGCGATTGAATCGTCATTTGGAATGTCCATTGTTTGGATTGTAGCTTCTGCATATGTTTTAACTTCTCTAGATTCCTCTTCTTCCTTGTGATATTGGCTAGATCAATATTTATTTCCTTATCTTCAACTTGCACTGAAACGACTGACGACTTCAATACTTCACCTTGAAGTTGTTCTAGCTTGTCATTCAGTGATTTCTTGTCATTTTAAAGTTTTTTTATTTGCCTGAAAAGGGTTTGGTTAATATTCCTTAAACGTACAAGTTCATCATTTCCTGAAATGTTGACTTTATTCTTGGTAGCTTCATCATCTTTTAGACTTTTGATTTGTTCTAATAATGTCTGATTAAGGTTCTTAAAACATAAATTTTCTTCTTCTTGTTTTAATAAATGCTTCTTGAGTTTCTTCTTTGTGGCTTTGGCTTTCTTGACTTGTTCGAGTAGTTTTTCATTGTGATCTCTGAGGCGCAAAATTTCTTTGTCTTTATTGCAAATGGCTTCTTCAAATGTCTGATTAAGACCCTTAAAACGTAAATTTTCTTCTTCTTGTTCTAATAAATGCTTCTTGAGTTCCTTCTTTGTGGCTTTGGCTTTCTTGACTTGTTCGAGTAGTTTTTCGTTGTGATCTTTGAGGCACAAAATTTCTTTGTCTTTACTGCAGATGGCTTCTTCAAGCTCTTTTTGCTTCTTTTGTTTTTGTTATCTTGAAACATCAAGTTTGAAATATCCTTGAAGTCTTCTGATGAAGGCTTTATCGATTGACTTCATTGTCACATCCTAGAAGATGGTCATCGTCCTCTTGTAAGAAAACATCAAAATCTTTTTTTCTAAGTTAAACATGAACGTACCTAATAGCTTAAACCAAGGTTGACCAAGAATTATGTCAATCTTCCCATTATACATAGTTGCAACACAGAATTGAGATATGTACTCATAATGATCTACTGTCACTTGTAAATCAGTAATTGCATACTCCTTTTTGCCACAAATATCTATTCTTTCACCAATGCTTGGCTCTTGAATTAATAACTGATTTGTCAAATTAATATTGATGTAATTTTCCTTGTTACTTGTGCTAATAACGATATTAATTTCTTTTCCTTGGATACTTATTTTTAATGAAATTAAACTATAATCCATAATCGAAAAACCATTGTAGGTAAATCGTTCTTCCCTTGTTTCCTGATTAGACTCCATTTTGTACTTGTCCCAATGAACTTAGGGCGTTTTAAGTAGCCTTTTTATTTTTTATTTTTTTTGTTTTTAATAAACTTTCAAAACTTTTAATTTATTTCCCCTTTTTTTGTATAAACTTCCTTTTTTAATATATATATATATATATATATATATATTTTCTTTCTTTCTTTTTTTTAACTGGCCAAAGGCCTAAATGGGCAAAATGGAGAATTTCCAAAAATCTCTGTAGTGAAACACTTCCAATTTCATGACGGCAATACAGTTGACAACAGGTTGATGGCCAAAGGCTGGATCAGACAAAGCTCTGATACCAAATGAAGCAAACAAAGTTCCTTCTACAGATTAATTACTCCAGAAAACTTGGAATATAAAAATATCCATGAGGATACAAATATTATATATTAAATGTGTAAATATGAATGGTTGATTCAATGAGAGTGAGAGGCTTTCTTATATACCAAGCAGATGTCTCTTCATGGAGAGTCATGTCTCATTTAGACATGACTCTTCAACCTAATTACTAAATAACAAATCATTATTTATGATTATTATCATTTACATTATTTCTGATATATTTATTCATAACACCGACAAATTGGTCCAAAGTCAATGTTTGCCCTGTGAAAGCCCAAGCACAGAAAATTTCATCAATGCTGGTCAAAATGCTCTGAA
The DNA here is from genome assembly GCA_000404065.3 of Pinus taeda. Lineage (NCBI taxonomy): Eukaryota > Viridiplantae > Streptophyta > Pinopsida > Pinales > Pinaceae > Pinus > Pinus taeda. The sequence continues at coordinate 109,515 of APFE030073440.1, read as the reverse complement.
AAATCTCGGTCAACCTCCCAGTCAACTTGGCCTTCCAAACAGATCCAAAATCAGTCAAACAAGGTGAAATCCTCCACGATCAACACTGGTCAAAACAATTCCAAACAGAAGTCAAACTTGGTCAACAGAAAAAGACTCTCTCCTTCGCACATGTGAGCTCGGACCTGCAATTTCAGAGCTGTATGAACCAATCAAGAGAAGATGTGATGTGTTGATAATGCCTCCAAATGATGCCAAGTGATGTCTATTTATGTGGTTGAGAAGGTTGAATTTCCTTGCCTAGTCCAACTCGTACTTTTGTGAAGATGTGAGTTTCACATTAAAAATGATATTTTTCCTTGAGCAAATTAAATTCTTCCAAGGGCTAGTAGGGTCTCCAGAGGATGAGGAGGGCTTCCCAAAGGAGGGAATTTCTCCCTAAGCTGCCAAACTTCAACAAGTTCTTCTAAGATGAACTAGTTTTTTGTATTCTAGGTGTTGTATTATCTCTTCTAATTTCATTGATATTTGAAAGGAGTTGAAGAAAGAATACTGTTGTTCCAGGGTGACGACACACAGTAGCAAGAAAGAATCGTAGGTTTTGTGTAAGATATTGAGTGATTAAGACTGCTAACAATGCATTGAGCATTATTTCCTCACAGAAAAAGTTGCCCCTATAATGTATGGAGTTCTGCAACTCATTAAAAGTCATGTTCAGGAATTCGTTTCAGTCAAGTATTATATGGTAGCGGATTGTTCTCTGGGAGTAGGGTAATGGAAACTGCATGAAGAAGTCATTCTCCCTATGAACCAATGCCAGTTCAGTATAATGGCATTCCATCTTATAGTTATAGTAAAGAACTAGAATGTGACAATCCTTTTACTTGAAATAAGAAGATTTCAGAGGATGTTAATATCATAATATTATGAGTTGTTGCTAATTTGTATAGTTGCATTATTCATATCTTATTCGCTTCATCTTCCTGCAATACTTTGATTGTCATTAATAGGCAATCTACGTTATAAGTATCACATATGGCTTATTTATATATGTCATGTTATCTATATTTCATGATTCGTCTGTTCAGGTCCCAGGCTGCAATTTTAGTTGTAGGAATAGTACAAAGTTGTGGTTTACAGAAGTAATTTTGACTTAGTTCTGGAAACTTGTTAACAGGAAACACTCTCTCACAAATTGCTGGAGAGAAGGCTGGAATTTTCAAGGTATATTGTCATCATTTGGGAATTTGAAGGTCCAGTGTGATTAAACGAACTTTGTTTAACAATCACATTTTGAGGTGCCATATGTCACAATTTATTCCTTGATCTAATTTGAACTTGAATAATGCTGTTGCGCAAATTACATTAAATGTGCTATGATACTCATGAAGCCTGGAGTTCCCGCTATTACTGTACCTCAACCTGAAGAGGCAATGAAAGTTCTCCAGGATACATCCTCTCACTTATCGGTATATTCCTCAATATCTTTAAATTTTCTGGTTTTCCTAATTTTCTATGGTAGAACTTTATAATTTCAAATTGAAATGTAGCTTTTAAGTTATTATTGTTTTAGAACTTGAATAGTTACTAAAGCTTACTTAACAAGCCAGAAAGCTTCTATACCTAACTCCTTGTGTTACCATCTGCTTGTGAGATTTGTGTAGAATTGAAAACACAAACTGGCTGGAAAGCCTACATACATAGCTCCAATTTACAGCCTAGCCAAAGATGATTGTAATTTTTTTATTTGCGAGCATTCATGTTTTGAAATAGAAGTAAGCTGACTTGTTAATGAAGATAAATGTATGTGTGAAAGCCAAACTAATTAGAGGTTTTGTTTGCACTCCTTCATTGAATATGAAAAGTTTCTGACTAAATTACACATTTGAGGACGTAACAGAAGTATTTAGAAGCAACAACTCCATATTTGAAGTTGCATTTAGAATGGGGAAGAAGAGGAGACCTATAAGGTGTCCTTGTTTGAATAATGTATTGTAGACTTGAAACAATTCAAAAACAGAAGGAAAGCCTGATCCATTGAAGGCTCTATTTGCTTGTTACCCCTTATACTAGCAGGGATACCTGCATATTTATTGCATCAATTTTCAAACTATTGTAAGCCCATGGTCACAAGTTAAAGCCTTATAACGAGCATGTGAGGCCCTGTCATAAGGTATCCTAGACCTTGTTCGGTTGGACCATGGTTGGTCCCTTTGAATTCGTCTTTGTTCCTTTTGTCCTGCATAGGATTAGATGGCCTTTGATGGGTTTACTTGAGGATGCATGGTTTTAGAGAATTGTTTTTATAAGGGTGATCACCAATATAGGGACCAATCCAGCCTATTTCAAATGCACCTATGTCTTTCTACACGGTTATGAGTCTATTGAGTCTGCAGGTGGCCTTGGCTTTGGTATAATATCCCTAAGTTGTTTCTCAGACAGGACTGTCTCATAGTTAGCGACATTTCATGCTTGCCAATGCAAAATGGTCCTGAAAATAAAAATTCAACTTGGTCCCATATTGTAGGCTTGGTAAGAGGATCACATGCCAAATTGAATTTTTACAATCAGAGAAAGCATGCTCAAGTTATGACTGGTCAAAGTTGATAAATAATCGGTGCAAGTTTCCAAGCAATAAAATAGTGTCAACATTGGGACATTTTTGGCATGCAGTATGTCGATAGTGGTCTATAGGACAATAGGAACAAATATTAAATAAAACACTACTGCAACTTCATGGAAATTAAATCACTAGACCTGAGAAAATATTGCACACACAAATAATAGATGCCGATATTTTTGGACAAATGTCCCTGGAAAAATCTGAGTGTGGGGAATGTTGAATGGTGTTGCCATTGATGCCAACATCGGTTCTTGAACACTTTTAATATTTGTCCAGATTGCAGTGATTGAAGCTCCAAAGCTCTAGAAGCCTTGGAAATCCATAGAAGCCCCGCACTTTGTAAAGATTTTGAGGATGAAAATCAGTTTGGTTGCTCCTAAGATCACCATCATTGGATGCTTCTCGTCGTGCGATTCCAGTGGTATATGGCATACCTCGTGGCTCTTCATGGTTTGCAAAATATGCCCTTCGAAAGATTAAAGCCCCACCTAGTGGTCAAAAAACCCCAAAGGGAGATGATGTGGTAGTTTATTATTAGCTGGCAAATTATAAAATCAAAAGGGACTTTTCATTAAAAAAATAGCAAATTAAATGTTTAGTGGCTAAATAATTTGCTGAGGGCATTAAATTTTTTTAAAATGTTACTAGTTGGCCTCATTTTAGTATTTTGCTCTGAATAAAATTTTAAAATTCAAATTTTTAAATGTCAACCTGGCCCTCCAAAATATATTTCAGCCTTTATAAATACAGTGCATTTGCTCTACAAATGAGCAAGAAGAAATTCGCTCATCTCTCTGAAATTGTCTGCAGCCACTATAGTATTGAATCTTGATCACATCTAAAGGAAGGTAGAAGAAGGGTTGTGGTTTCTTATTATCTTGGGATAAGGGTTTTGCTGTTTTACTCATCTACCTTTACCATAAATCTATGCGGCTTCTGTGTAATCTCAAGGACCAGCAAAGGAGCAAGTGAGGTTGGTTTGTTTGAAATTTGAATTGCTTGGCATTAGGGTATCAATGGGCTCCTTCAGTTGTTGCAGATGGATTCACACTAAGTTAAAGGCCTGCATTCGTCCATCTTGAAGCTGATCCAGAGAAGTAAATGTTGCTCCATCTAGGGAAAATTTTGAATGAGATCTGAAGCAACTTGCATGCCTAAGGTGGAGGACTAATAGCATTAAACATGTGGCCTTCGAGCAGTCTTTTCTACTTGCTGTGGAAACCCTAATTTTTGAGGAAGAAGCTCTGTTTTGTTGACTCAGATCTGTTGAAAATCTCACTAGCTCTGTCCCACAGGGTATTCGGTGGCCAATACAGTCATATCTCTGTGCATTTTTATTAAACATATGTGGAAGATTCGATGGCAATTGTTTGTTGCTCTTTCACTTGAAAAGGCAACGTATGAAGGAAGTTTTTGAAGCATATTTTGTGAAACTAATTCAAGCCCTAACCAAATTCAAATAGAGTTCTGAAGCTGAAGACGTGGTATATTAGCCTTTCATTGGGACTGCTACTTGTATCTATTGAAGTGTGTCATCTGTACAAATCATGCCATGTTAGCAAGGCCTAAGGTCGTTTCCTAAAGTGGTTTAATTCACAACATTAAAGGGAGGATCAAATTCTGAAGTCATCTACACTATTAGAAATCTAATGTCTGTTGTGATCACCCCATGGCATCTTTTGTAACTAATCTTGCTGGAAGAGGTAATAGTTGCTGAGGTATGTTACGTTAAACATTGGGGCTAATCACTTTTGATGATTCCCTGCTGGAGGGTTAAACTCTGCATTGGTTGAGGGCTAAATTGTAAGGTTTACAGCCTTATTTGTTGGAAACACTGAGAGGGGGGGGGGGGGTTTGGTGGATCAGTATTTCTTAGCAATCATCACCTTTTAATATTTTTTTAGAGCATTAATTTATCTTCAATTATTATTATTGTTCTTCTTCAGACGATCATAAACAATAATCAACAGTAGATAGCACCATACGATCAATGGAGAAAGATAAAATAGAGGACACATACATTTTTAGGTGGAAAACCCCCTTTGGGTCAAAAACCACCAAACACTTCTTTAGTAATTGTCTTCTCTCTGTTAAAAGAAAAATGATTACATCAAGATTTCAGCTACAACTGAGGGAGGTGTCAACTCCCTAATTCAGAGGATACAACCTATAGGACACTACTAGACCTAATATCCTGTTGCAACCAGAAGGATGTCCCAACGCCTTTTAGATCAGGCTACAACCTGATGAGTGACCCAACACTCTTTTTACCAACTGCTGTTAGAGAGGATGCTTCACTGCCCTATTAGTTTATCAGCCACAACTAAATGGACATCACAACACCCTATGCAAGCCACAACTTGCCCTAGCACCACCTTGCCACCCTGAAGTTTTCTTAGGCCACAACTTAAAGGTGACACCAATCACTTGCATTGACAAGCCAGAAGACCACGTTTCACAATTTTCAGAGCGGATCTCCTGTACTCTGAATCATTGTAGAATCGCTGTAAGAAAGATTAGAATAAATATTGAATCCTGGTAGCCACTGATCACTGCACCCACAAATTGATCACTGCACAAAGTTGCACATTAAGCTGTCACTGTTCAGTTGCACAACACTGTCATTGCACATTGCATGTCACTGTCACTGTGTTGACCACTACATGTCAACTACCCATAGCAGTACACCCCCTTTTTTTGCAAAAGGGATAGCGCTTGATCGACGTGTCCGTGCCATTCGACTGTCATCATCATCCTGATCATGTTATGTTGTAAACCCAGTCTGCATGTGTAAATTGTAAATAATCTTAGCAGATCTGAATCATGTATGTAAATTGCCTAGGCAAACCTAATTTTCTAGTGATAATCTACGTTCCGGAAGGTTTTTTGTCTCACCGATCCATGATCGGCAGAGTTTTCCTTCAGCCTAACCCCAAATCCGGAATGGATTTTGTCATTAGAACCTTAGAGGAATCCTAGTGTGTTGGGTCGAGTTTATGTAAAAGTAATTTGGAGATAGTTCTAACTATTTGGTTAGGTTATTGCAAATTGCTTGACCTGCCAGATTATGTTTGTGTCGCAGAACTGAGTAGTCTATGAGGGTCTATGTCAAATGGGTTTTCTCCCTTGAAATGTAAAATTGTAAGGGTCATGATGTAAAGTGTTTTGAGGGTTAGAAAATAATTAATCCCCTCATAAGTCCTAGATCCTAGGTGTTTTTTCTAAAGGCTAAGTTCGAGGGTCCACTAAAAAATAAATTAAAATAATAAAATTAAAAATATATATATATAAATAAATTAAATAATTAAAAAAATAAATAAAATATAATAAGTCAAAGTTTTCAAGGAAATAAATGCAAAATTTTAATATTTTAATATATTAAAATGCATTTAAAATTTCGACGGATGAGATTAAAAGAGATTTTGATCCTCATCGACGGTCGAGATTACTTTGACATGGATCACTCGAACTAGCTGTTGGGAATTTTTCCTTTAAATAGGGTGTCAGGGGTCATTTGAGATCATTCGATCTGAGAGTCGTGCTAAAAAAAACTCTCTTGTAGTCATTTTTCATGTGCAATAAAGAAAGACTTTGGGGTTGAAATCTTGCTGGTGTTACTCTTTTGGAAATGTTGTAAGATGTTTTATTTATGTGCATGATGTATTGTTAGCCATTGATGATAGCTTTATGAAGAGTGATTTTAAACACAGGTATCTTGTTTAGCCGCTAGGGTTTGAATGATAGTTAAATTTCTGAATATGATGGCGGGTATTTCCATTAGATTTGGATTTTAGTATTGTTTTCTCCTTCTTTGTTAATGGTTGAAGTAAGCTGTGTAGGAAAATCTTGATTTCAAGATCACCGGGAGTTCAGGGAAGTTTTCAGCTGAACCAGCCAACTCCCAAAACGCATTTTCTAAAGAGCCTAGCCAGTTTTGATCCTGGGCTTATCATTCGAATTTTTCTTGTGAATGCATGAAGGGTTTTTTGAAGCATCTCATTTTAAATTTAAAATTCTGAAAAAAAATTTGTGGCATACTAAGAAATCTGGCTATTTAGAGCCTTTAAACTATGAGTATTGTAATTATCTAGCTGGTTTAGGGTTTTTTTAGTTTTGTTTCTTGCACATTTTATTTCTGGGTTTTCGGCTTTTGTTATTTGCAAGTTGCAGGTTGGAAGAAAACAATTTTGTCCGAAGCCAGATCTAGGCCCTAGAGGGTAAGATCTGGCCTCAACATCATTTTTGCAGGGATACTCTTCAAAGGAGTTTCAAATTTTCTGAAGAAATTTGAGGGTTTTTCTAGGCTATCTGTTTACTGCCTGGGATTTCATATTGAAAGAAATTTTCAATTTTTTTTTTATGCTATGGCATCCTAGGGTTTCATTGTGTTACAGGAACATTTTAAATTTTTCAGGGCAAATCTGCGTTCTATTTTACATATTTCCACAGTCTCTTCTCAACCCTCATGTAGTGTGCTAGTCATCTTCTCTTCATCACAACCCATTGCTACCTCAGCTATTCTCTCCATGGTGCATCACATTGCTATTTTCACGCTGCTTCCTCCATGCAGTCATCCTTGCAGCTTTCTCTTGTGGTACCTTCACCCATCGCTGGCCCTTTTCCTCTTCGATCAACCACATAGCTATTCGGTTATGATTTTTATCAACCTGTGTGTACCTATGTGCTGCCAGGACCGTCCATTTCTCCTTCTTTACAGCGTATACACGCTGCTGTCAATGTTGTTGCCACTCCAAAAATTGAAATTACGCTGCCCATTCCACTTGCATTGCTCCTCTCAGCTCCATCCACGCAAACCTACAAAAAGGAAAACACATTCTTCAAAGTGCTGCCCATATTGTTGATTTGCCCTGTTCTGCACGCAGTCTTCATCGCTCCCCACGCAACCTCCATTCCACTGTCTACAATGCTTTGAAACATCTCCTCATTACTAGCCCGCGAAGTCATCATCCCTGTGGCTCCCTCACTATTGTCCAAAACCCTCTCGCAATTGTATCCACGCAGTCGAGTTTTTCTCCTTTCGTCGTTGTCCGAGCCTCCCTTGAAATTTGCCAGACCTGCATTCATAAAAATCCCGATTTCTTTTCTTCGCTTTTGTTTGTATAGAGTTAGCATAGATATTTTTTTTATCTTTTTTTTGTGATTTCTTCTAGATAGATTCAAGTTTAGATTTTCTCAGCATTTTCGTTTATTTATTTTTTATGTATTAAGGCTAAGTTTCTCTCTTGCGTTTCATTTCATTTTTGCTCATGCGTTAGATTTTTACTCTGATTTAGATTTTTTAGGATTTAGATTTAATAATAATCGACTTTTGTTTCATTATATCTATATATATATATATATATATATATATATATATATATATATATATATATATATATATATATATATATTTAGGTGTTAGATTTTTTATTTCTCTTTTCATTTAGTTTTAGGATTAGTTTAGCTTAATTTTAACTTTTATAGATATCAACAATCTCAAAAAAAATATAAAAAATATAAAAAGGTCTCTTTTAGGTTTTAGATTAGACTTTAGTTTAGATTTAAATTTTATTTTTGTTTTATTTTAAGCTTAGAATTTTATAAAAATATAAAAATTTTTGAAAAAAGACTAATTGAAAATTGGAAATTCCTTTTAAAGTTTTTTTCTGTTATGGTATAGTTAAATGTGCTTAAATGTTTATATCTGGATATTAACTATTCGAAACTAGTTAGCATTTAAATTTTGTATTTTCTTGAAAGTATTTGATCTTTTGAAATTTATTGGCTAGAACATTGTGCATCTATTGAATATTTTGCATTTGGTGAAATTAATCACTGCTTGGATTATATAATGCTCGTTACATGTTGAAAATTTTGTAAATATTTTCAGGCAATCGTTAAATTACTTCGTAAGCAGCAACGGCTAATTAATTACTTTGTTTTCATTGACTCTTTAAGGCACTGGTCTTAAGCATTTAAAGATCTAATCAAATTCTAAAACTGATCAAGTGCTTGTTTCCCCCTGTTGTGTCTCCCAAGCCAGCTGGTTCCCAGTTGGTCTTCCTTTTTCCCATAGGGTCTACCCCCGTTAGCCCGCTTCAGGGAGACAGCTTAAACAGAGAGACCAGGGATCAAGGTGACAGCGCCCAGTTTGAGCATTGTTGCGCTGCCTAGACAATCTATGAGACAACATTTTTTGGCACCGTTGCCAAGGATAGAGTTTTTCTGTCCCTGGCGTTTCAACGACATTTCATCTTCAATCTTCTCTCTCATCTAGAATCTGGAATTTTTTCATTTGAGCCGGCAGGGTCACCATTTTTGGGCATCATCTCATCTTTTCCGTCATTCATTAGCCTGTCAAACAGCCAACATTCTTTGGTGTCATTTGATCTTTTTATCGCCTTATCTTTCGTCATATCAGCAGCTACTCTTCAGTTCATTTCTTGTTTGGGTGGCGACTTCATTTCTTTTATTTTTCCCAAACAAGAAGCCTCCCTCATATCTGCTTGTTTGTTGCTTTTTGGATCCTAGAATTAGATTCATTGTTCAAGTGGCAACTCCACTTCTTTCATCTCTTGATTTTCTTGAGCAGAGATCTCTTTCTATCATCCATTTGGTCCCACATTATTCATCATGGATTATTCATTTACCCCATGTCATTTTATTGATGTTCTCCATGATGTTCCGGAAGTGGCCATGTCTAAATTACCTTTGTTCTCGGGTGGTGATTCAGTCGCTGTTAGAAAGCATCTAGGCAAGTTTATTCATATAATGATCATATATTGTAGATCTCCTTAGTATGATCATGAAGATGTTAAAATGCGTCTATTTGTCCTTTCTTTAGAGGGTGATGCTTTGAATTGGTTTAATAATTGTCCTGAAGATTCTTTCATTTCTTTACAAGACATTGTCAATGCTTTTAAAGATAGTTATGGTTATCAAGATAGCTCGCCTTGTGCCCCTAAAATTGTGCAACAAAATGAAAGTAATCTTATGAAGGGTCCAACTGTCGATGAAAGACTTCAAGACAATTCTTCATATCAGAATGTGCTATCCACCTGTACCATTGCAGATCAAATCCATGATAGTGGAAAAGCAGGGACAAATTGTAAAATCAGTGTTGACAATTAAAGGGAAAATCAGAAGCAAATTATAGAAGAACTAATGCGGCTGGTAAAAAATATGGAGATCAATCAAACTAATTACGCCAATGATATGAGAACTTTATGGACCCACCTAGAACAACGTGATAAGGAGATGGAAATCATGAAAATTAAACACTCTGATCACGTAACCGACATGCAAAGTCAGCATGCTAAAGAAATTGAGACCATGAAAGCTAATCATGATAGGGAAATTAATTCTATGCAAAACAAGTTATTAACTATGGATGAAAAAATGACTATCATGACATTCAATCATAATAATCAGTTGGCTACCATGCAAGAAAATCATAAGAAAGAGATAAACTTTATGCAACATTATTTGATGACCATAAAGGCAAAGGACGATAAAGTAATAAAAGACATGGAAGCTAATTAGATATGTCTTCAGAATAAGTTACTGACCATGGAAGAAGACCATGCCAGGGAAATCAGTGTTATGAAGGTTGAACACTCTAGTCAGATAGATGCCATTAAAATACAGTTTCAGAAATTTCAACAGCAGTCGGAAGATGAAAGAAACCAGGGAACGTCAATAGATCAGGAGACTCCTTATCTGCTGCAACAAGCTCCATCTTATTATGAGGTCCTTTGTTCCATTGAAAAGTGGCTAATTAAAGGTGACTTGGATAAAAGGGAATTTAATAATCAGGTCGATGCTCACACGGTTAATCCACGAGTCATAGAAGATCAAGTTATAACTCATGACACCTGTGAGATTGATCCATCATCCTTGACAGAGCAAATGCAGAATGAAGAAAGATATGTCATGCATATCTTACATACTTCATCTGAGAGCTTTGAAGCAGAAAGTTCCATGTCATCAGTGATACAACATGCCATAAAGAAAAAACGCAAAAGAAAGAGAACAAGAAGAAGATTTGATGCATCAAATGGCCGCGAGCAACTTGATTTTCAGATAGGAAAAAGTCTTACCGTATGCAGAATTGGACATGGCTCATACGAGAAGCAGCCAATAGATTTGCCTAAAAGCAAGTAAATGCTCAGTATACACTATATTGAACACATTTAATGCCATGGGGCATCCTCTGTATTTCTAACCCTACTCCTTGTTTTTTCAGCATTTTTATTTCTGTTTTAGGATTAGATTTACTTTGCATGTTACTAGATAGTTAATAAATGAAAAGCTTATATCTTTCATGTGCTTAATGTTATATGATGATTTTTTGGATGGACGCTACTTATATTTTGTTGTGTTGCATGGATGCAGATTCTGGATTCTCACATTCCTACAATGTATCAACGTGTCCCCAAGTAGAGCCAGATGTTGACCACTATGTGTCAACTACCCATAGCAGTACACCCCCTTTTTTCGCAAAAGGGATAGCGCTTGATTGACGTGTTTGTGCCATTCGACTGTCATCATCAGCTCGATCATGTTATGTTGTAAACCCATTCGGCATGTGTAAATTGTAAATAATCTTAGCAGATCTGAGTCATGTATGTAAATTGCCTAGGAAAACTTAATTTTCTAGTGATAATCTACGTTTCGGAAGGTTTTTTGTTTCACCGATCCATGATCTGAAAAGTTTTCCTTCAGCCTAACCCCAAAGATGGAATGGATTTTGTCATTAGAATCTTAGAGGAATCCTAGTGTGCTGGGTCGAGTTTATGTAAAAGTAATTTGGAGATAATTCTAACTATTTGGTTAGGTTATTGCAAATTGCTTGATCTACTAGATTATGTTTGTGTTGTAGAACTGGGTAGTCTATGAGGGTCTATGTCAAATGGGTTTTCCCCTTGAAATGTAAAATTGTAAGGGTCATGATGTAAAGTGTTTTGAGGGTTAGAAAATAATTAATCCTGTCATAAGTCCTAGAACCTAAGTGCTTTTCCCAAAGGCTAAGTTCAAGGGTCCAGTAAAAAATAAAAAATAAATTAAAAATTAAAAACTAAATTAAAAAAATAAAATATAAATAATTTTAAAATAATAATAAGTCAAAGTTTTGAGGAAATAAATGCAAGATTTTAATTTCTTAAAATATTAAAATGCATTTAAAATTTTGACGAATTAAAAGAGATTTTGATCCTCATCAACGGTCGAGATCACTTTGACATGGATCATTCGAACTAGCCGTTGGGAATTTTTCCTTTAAATAAGGTGTTAGGGGTCATTTGAGATCATTCAATCTGAGAGTCGTGTGCTAAAGAAAGCTCTCTTGTAGTCATTTTTCATGTGCAATAAAGAAAGACTTTGGGGTTGAAATCTTGCTGGTGTTACTCTTTCGGAAATGTTGTAAGATGTTTTATTTATGTGCATGATTTTATTTTCAGCCATTGATAATAGCTTTATGAAGAGTGATTTTAAACACAGGTATCTTGTTTAGTCGCTAGGGTTTGAATGAGTTAAATTTCTGAATATGATGGCAGGTATCTCCATTAGATTTGGATTTTAGTATTGTTTTCTCCCTCTTTGTTAATGTTTGAAGTAAGATGTGCAGGAAAATCTTGATTTCAAGATCACCGGGCATTCGAGAAAGTTCTCGGCTGAACCAACCAACTCCCAAAAAGCATTTTCTAAAGAGCCTAGCCAATTTTGATCCTGGGCTTATCATTCAATTTTTTCTTGTGAATGCATGAAGGGTTTTAACTTTTCTGAAGCATCTCATTTTAAATTTAAAATTCTGAAAATATTTCTGTGGCATACTAAGAAATCAGCTATTTAGAGCCTTTAAACTGTGAATATTGTGATTATTTAGCTGGTTTTAGGGTTTTTTTTAGTTTTGTTTATTGCACATTTTATTTCTGGGTTTTCGGCTTTTGTAATTTGCAGGTTGCAGGTCCGAAGAAAACAATTTTGTCCGAAGCCAGATCTAGGCCCTGGAGGGTAAAATTTGGCCTCAGCATCATTTTTGCAGGGATACTCTTCAAAGGAGTTTCAAATTTTCTAAAGAAATTTGAGGGTTTTTCCAAGCTATCTGTTTGCTGCCTGGGATTTCATTTTGAAAGAAAATTTTCGATTTTTTTTTTTATGCTGTGGCATCCTAGGGTTTCATTGTGTTACAGGAACATTTTAATTTTTCAGGGCAAATCTGCATTCTATTTTATATATTTCCACAGTCTCTTCTCAGCCCTCATGTAGCGTGTTGATCATCTGCTCTTCATCGCAGCCCATTGCTACCTCAACTATTCTCTCCACAGTGCATCACATTGCTATTTTCACGTTGCTTCCTCCACGCAGTCATCCCTGCAGCTTTCTCTCGTGGTACCTTCACCCATTGTTGGCCCTTTTCCTCTTCGATCAACCACACAGCTATTTCGTTCTGATTTCTATCGACCTGTGTGTACCTACGTGCTGCCAGGATCGTCCATTTCTCCTTCTTTACAACGTATACACGCTACTGTCAACGTTGTTGCCACTCCAAAAATTGAAATTATGCTGCCCATTCCACTTGCGTTGCTCCCCTCAGCTCCATCGACGCAAACCTGCAAAAAGGAAAACGCATTCTTCAAAGTGTTGCCCATACTGTCGATCTGCCCTGTTCTGTACGCAGTCTTCATCGCTCCCCACGCAACCTCCATTCCGCTATCTACGCTGCTCTGAAACATCTCCTCGTTGCTGGCCCGCGAAGTCATCATCCCTGTGGCTCCCTCGCTGTTGTCCAAAACCCTCTCGCAGTTGTAACCACGCAGTAGAGTTTTTCTCCTTTCGTCGTCATCCGAGCTTCCCTTGAAGTTTGCCAGACCTGCACTCATAAAAGTCCCGATTTCTTTTCTTCGCTTTTGTTTGTATAGAGTTAGCGTAGATATTTTCTTATGTTTTTTTTGTTATTTCTTCTAGATAGATTTAAGTTTAGATTTTCTCAGCTTTTTTGTTTATTTATTTTTTATGTATTAAGGCTCAGTTTCTCTCATGCGTTTCATTTCATTTTTTTTCATGCGTTAGATTTTTATTCTGATTTTGATTTTTTAGGATTTAGATTTAATAATAATCGACTTTCGTTTTCATTATATATATAGATTAGGTGTTAAATATTTTATTTCTCTTTTCATTTAGTTTTAGGATTAGTTTAGCTTAATTTTAACTTTTATAGATATCAAAAATCTCAAAAAAAATATAAACAATATGAAAAGGTCCCTTTTAGGTTTTAGATTAGACTTTAGTTTAGATTTAATTTAATTTTTTTTGTTTTATTTTAAGCTTAGAATATATAAAAATATAAAAATATAATTTTTTTTTAAAAAAGACTAATTGAAAACTGGAAACTCCTTTTAAAGTCTTTTTCTGTTATGGTATAGTTAAATGTGCTTAAATGCTTATATCTACAGATTAACTATTCGAAACTGATTAGCATTTAAATTTCGTGGTTTCTTGAAAATATTTGATCTTTTGAAATTTATTTGCTAGAACATTGCGCATCTATTGAATATTTTGCATCTGGTGAAATTAATCACTGCTTGGATCATATAATGCTCGTTACATGTTGGAAATTTTGTAAATATTTTCAGGCAATCGTTAAATTACTTCATAAGTAGCAGCAACTAATTAATTACTTGGTTTTCATTGACTCCATAAGGCACTAGTCTTAAGCATTTAAAGATCTAATCAAATTCTAAAATCGATCAAGTGCTTGTTTCCCCCTGCTGTGTCTCCCAAGCCAGCTGGTTCCCAGTTGATCTTCCTTTTTCCCATAGGGTCTACCCCCCTTAGCCTGCTTTAGGGAGACGGCTTAAACGGAGAGATCGGGGATCAGGGTGACAGCCCCCGGTCTAAGCATTGTGTGCTACCTAGACAATCTGTGTGACAACGCACTGCAAATCACTGCACAACTACTGGATGACACTACATGTCACTGCTTATGAATGAATAGTCATCAATGCACAATCACTATCACGGCACATCTGTTGGTCGTTGGAAATACTGAGAGGGTGGGTGAATTAGTGTTTCTTTTCAATTGTTATTTTTACCAGTTAGATCACTTATATTTAAAACACAAAATGAACAATAAGAATAAATTCTTTTATTAAGTTCTTCTTTACAATAAATCAAGTACAATATATGTAGGGCTCCAATCCTAGATGAAGACACCAATCTTCAATCTCCTAGGCTCCAACCTGTATTTGCCAAGCACCGACTTGGACTTCCAACGCTCTAACCTTGTCGATTCTGAGGCACAAACCTCAAGGGCTCCAACCCTATATCTAGTTCAAGCTCCAACTTGGTTTCTTGAGGGCTCCAACCCTATCCTCCAAGGCACCAACCTTGTCTTTTCGAGGCTCCAACCCTCAACTTCACTTCATCAAGATGTATTTGGTTTTACTTCATGGCTCCAATGTCTTCTTCAATGAGCCCTGTCAATCTTCGGCTATCCCTTCACTTAGTCTCCACATTACGTCATCAATGACAACCTTGATCTTCACATGAAAGTGTCTTTGTTGTTCTTCATGGTACCCAAACAAAATTCTCAAGGTCACCTCATGAGGGCTTCATCATGGGTCTTCAAGAATCTTTAATAAGCTACTCCAAAAAGAACTTGCACCAAAACAATTCTTCAAGTACTTCACAATGTCTCCAAGGGTTCTTCAATAGGCTGCTTCAAGTGATATCAATAAGCTACTCTTCTAACGAAGTTGTGCCACTCCAAGGTCCTTTGATGGCTTCCACAATTAACTGTAGGTTCGAGCTCCTCTACTATTACAGTTTCAAGGCTTTTGTCTTGTTACCACAAGTTTACCACAAGTTTGATCTTGCAGGCTACAAAAGTTCAAGTTCAAACCTCTCTATGTGATTATCCAGATGTATCTGAGTTATCACTATTCTCAAGGTATACCTTATAGAGGTCCGAGTTCTCTAGACAAACTTCCCAAGATTTATCACTAGTTTGAGGTGGTTGTCACAGGTAGACTTCCGAGCTTCAAAAGGTAACTGTCCACAAGTTTATGAATAGAAGATATAATCCGAGTTGCAATGGTGACTAATCAAATGTCCGAGCCCTATCCACAAATTTTAAACATATTTGGATGGTCAGGGCTGCAGACTAAATTGATCCCAAGTACTATTACCCAACTTATGTGGCATGTATTCCACAATATTCCAGTGCCAAAACAACGTCAATAATTTCAGGTCAAATATAATTACGTTGTCTATTTAAAATTCCATGAGAACTGGGTATTTGATGAAGCAAGGCATATATATATATATATATATATATATATATATATATATATATTATATATTGCTTCAGAGATGTGAATCCTGCAAGGTAATCCAAATCCTAATCGAGAAAAAAATGTAAATAATGACTAGAGCCTTCCAACAGCCTTGACCTTGTTCTTCGCTATCTTTTTGTTGTGCGTTCTCCTCGTCTCATGATGCTCTCTACGGAATTTTTTTCAACGAGTGCACTTGACTAGTATATATATGATTTTACCATAGTTTGGAGGGATGTGACAGTTGGTTTTAGGGAGCTGAGTTGGAGCCAACATAATTAATTTGGAGTCGATCAGTAAAAAATAGAAAAGGCATTTCTCTTTTATCCTGAAAACGATATAATACGACTCCCTTTTTTTTATTGTTAATACGTGATAATATATGTGTTTGCGTTCTAAGTGGACACGTTACATGGATAAATAGCATGTTGTGTATTGTGTTTTACATGGAGAAGCTACATGATATGAATGAATAATATGACATGATAAGAGGTAGGTGGGGTGTTTTAAGTAATTTTGAGGTGATAAGATTTTATATTAGGATTTTAAGGAATTTATGAAATACGATATGGTTACGATAGTGCTTAGGGTAGGACTATGGGATTAATTTATTTAGAACTTCATTTATATATATGCATAGGGTGTGAGTATAATATTATAATAATATATATATATATATATATATATATATATATATAAATATATTATATATATATATTATATATATATATATATAGATAGATAGATATATATATATAAGGTTTTATTGGTATTTTTTAGCAAGGCTGAGGCATCATGAAACTAGGGCTTGTATCTAGGATTTCTCTTATTTTTATTAATTTTCCTAGGGTTGACTTCAACAATAGATTGTCATCATATCTACTTAAGTGGATTCTAGGTTTAGGACATATGCACATAGAATTTCTCCTAGGGTTTCCTAACCTTCTAGGGTTTCATGAATAATTAGGGTTTGAGGCTAGTCTTAGGGTATTATTAGGGTTTAGACATAATACAATATTGATATCAATGACAACTTTGACCAGCAATCTCCCCCTTTGTCATTGATGGCAATATTCTCACCCTTTCAACATTCTCTCCCCCTTTGACATCAATGGAAAATGGGGTGTCCTAACAACACCTTTTTCAATCAAGTGCTCCCCCTATCATTTTGCTTCTTGTCATGTTGCTCCCCCTATCATTTTGCTTCTTGTCATGTTGCTCCCACTATCATTTTGCTTCTTGTCATGCTGCTCCCCCGTCATAGTGCTCCTTCTTGTTATGTTACTCTTTGCAACTCCCTATATCATTATGCTTTTCTTTAATGGATTTCTCCCCCTAATCCTTTACATGCTTTCATGGAAATGGATGAGGTAGATGATCAACCAACTCCTCCTGCCTGTATAAACTCCTCTAGCTCTTCTTTTTGCTCAAGACAAGAAAGATTGTTGCCTTGTGATCAAGTGAGAGACATATTCAACAATGGATGTGTAGTGAAGACACAATATCATGATTTTCTTCAATGGAATTACTCCCGAGAGATGATCTATCAAGAGATTATTGTCCATGTGTGACTCATCAAGAGTTTCATAGCGCCCTTTCACAAGTAGCTTCTGCAAGAATGATCACAAGCTCCCCCTAAAAATATGTATGGTCTCCTTTTTGGCAGAATTTCATCATCAAAACTTGGAATATCATATCCGCCAAAGATTTACTCATCAAATCAAGAACATGAGTTGATGTCTTGACTGTTCAAGAGGCCTTTTGACCCAATTTGCTTCCTTCTCCATACTATGTAACTGTCCTTTCATGCTTGGTAGTCATGGTTTTATCTTGTTTAGGAACCCAAGTCAAGTTACAATCACGAGCCATATGTCCAATGTTATGACATTTGAAGCACTCCATTTTGTTCATCAATGACGGATCATCAATTCTTCTTGAAAAGTTGCTTCTAGGAGTCTGAAGGGGACCATTATATTTGTCCTTATGGTATGCCCTACAATCTTTTGCCATGTGCCCAAAATTTGTACAAGAATAGCAATAACCAAGAAATATACTTTGGTACCTAGGAGATGAAGATTTCCTTTATGTACTTCTGAAGTCTTTTTGCCTTGGGATTCTTTGATGATATTCATTGCCTTTTGTATTCTTGACACCATCTGCAAGTCTCCTTGGAGTGGGATTTCTTCCATAATTGTATTGACTCTTCTCCATGCCTTTGTTGGAACTGGGAGCATCAACATTTCTTTTTGGCTTCCTCACATCCTTGTTGTTTGAAGCATTATCATTCTTGCTTGAGGATTCACTTGCATAACCAAGACTTGATTTATCAAGGGGAGACCTTTGATGACTTAGGATGTCATCTAGGGTTTGAGAACTTTTCAAGTTCTTATTCAGCAAGTCAACTTCCTTTTTAAGAAAGACAATTTCTTCCTTCATTTTCTTGCATTATTCATCCTTCTTTGATAAACTGATCTCCATTTCTTCCTTCATCTTGGTTGCTTCATATGATTGTGGTAAGTCCTTCCACTTGATTAGGTATTCTTTGATTACTCGAGATCACAATTGCTTTTCCCTGATGCAGATGATGCCTTCTCGTTCGAGAATGACCCTTCCTTCATCATCTAACAATGGAAGTGTTGTGTGTGCTGATTGATGTTCGCCAAGTGCTTTTTTAAGGCAAGATACATGGAAAACATTGTGAACACAACTTTTATCAAGAAGGTTTAAACGGTAAGCTATTTGATTGATCTTTTTGTTGATTTAGTATGGCCCATAAAACTTTGGTGCTAATTTATTTTTTCTTTCTGTTTTAAGGATAACTGTTTGTATGGTTGGAGTTTAACAAATAACTAATCTCCAACTTCAAATTCTCTCTCAGTTCTATTTCGGCCAGCTTGTTGCTTCATACGGTTTCTTGCATTATTTAAATTTTCTTTTAGAGTTTGGACGACCTTTTGGGTTTCTTCTAGTTGGTTTTTAACAGCTGGTAGTTTTGTCTAGATGATAGCCAGGTCCTTCCATTTTGGAGGTTCGTATCCATACGTGTGGCAAATAGAATTGTACCACCATTCAGTGGGATGTAACCACCGAACCCATGTATTTTGCTTATTTGTGGCATAACAACGTAGGTAAGCTTCCAAACATTCCAAACATTTATTGACAACCTCTGTTTGGCCATTTGTTTGAGGATGGTAAGCAAAACTCATGTTGAGGGAGGTTCCTATATGATTGAATAATTCCTTCCAAAAATTACCCTTAAATTTGGCATCTCTATCGCTCACAATGACCTTTGGAAATCCATGTAATTTGTAAATATTTTTGCAAAATATCTCTGCGATTTGTTTTGCTAAATATGATTTCTTCATTGCAATAAAATGAGCATACTTGGTGAGTTTGTTGACTACTACAAGAATCTTATCCTTACCATCAAATACAGGTAAGACTTCAATAAAGTCCATTGATATTTCTTCCCATTTCTGATTTGGAATGTTTAAGGGATGAAGTAGTCTAAGTGTCATAATATTTTGACTTTTATTCCTTCGACATTTATCGCATTCTGCTACAAATTTCTAAATATCGTGACTCATTCCCTTCCAAAAGAATGATTGGCGTGCATTATAGTAAGTTTTAAAGAGTCCAACATGTCCGGCTAACAGTGAATCATGTGACTCCTTGAGGATCTTGGTTTTAAACTTGGAGTTTGAGTTAAGATAGATTCTTCCCTTGTACCATAGAATGTCGTTCTTCCATTCCCATTTTGAGTTGTGCTGAAGGTTATTGATTATAGCACTTGTTTTTGGATCTTTTGCGTATTCACTTCGAATCTCATTAAGCCATTTGGGAACAATAACTGAAACTGCAAGTAGTGTCGGTTCTTCATCTTTCCTAGATAGGGCATCTGCCACTATATTGTCCTTTCCTCTTTTGTGTAATATTTCCATGTCAAAGGTAGCAATTTTTTCAATCCACTTTTGTTGTTCTTCGGAAAGTGTTTTTTGTTGGAGGAGGTACTGGAGACTGTTATGGTCTGTTCATATGGAAAACTTACTTCCCAAAAGATATTGCCTCCACTTGGCTAGTGCGTGCATAATAGCAATCATTTCTTTGTTGTATGTGGATTTAAGACATTCTCGTTTATTGAGTTTCTTGCTCACAAAAGCTATTAGATGCTCATCTTGTATTAACACTGGTCCTATACCGAAACCTGAAGCATCACACTCAATGAAAAATGGTTTAGAGAAATATGGAGTAGCCAATATCAGGGCATTAGACATAACTTCCTTCAATTCTTCAAAACACCTTCCTACTTCTTCATTCCATTGAAATGAGTTCTTTAAAAAGTTTGTTAGGGGTTCGGTTATATGTGCATAGTTTTTAATAAATCTTCGATAATAGCCAGTAAATCCTAAGAACCCTCTTAGCTTGGATATATTAACTAGTTTGTTCTATTCCCTTAGAGCTTTGATTTTATTAGGATCCACTTTTATTCCTTCATGGGATATTATGTGTTTGAGATATTCTACTTCTTCCTTCCTAGAGGTGCATTTGGACTTCTTGGCATAGAACTGGTGCTCTTCCAATAGTGTAAGAACTTTCTGCAAATGTTGTAGGTGCTCCTTCCAATTTTTGTTGTAATTTAAAATGTCATCAAAGAACACTAACACGAACTTCCTTAGATATGGACAGAACAACTTGTTCATAGTAGCTTAGAATGTTGATGGTGCATTGGTTAACTCAAAAGGCATTACTTTAAATTTGTAGTGACCTTCATGTGTTCGGAACACAGTTTTTGGTATGTCTTCCAACCTTATTCTGATTTGATAATATCTTGACCTTAAGTCCAATTTTGAGAAATATTTAGTTCCATGTAGTTCATCCAGCATTTCATCGATGAAGGGAATTGGGAACTTGTTTTTAATTGTTATTTTTGTTTAATCCTCGATAATCGATGCATACGTAGAGCGATCCATCTTTTTTCTGCAACAATACAACTGGAGCAGTATATTGGCTTTTACTTTTTGAGATGATGCCACAGTTTAAAAGATCTTTGATTAATCTCTCAATTTTTGTGTTTTGATGATGGGGAAATCAATACAGTTTGATGTTGACAGGGGTTTGATCGTGCTTTGACTTCTATTGTATGCTTGATTTTGTTGATTTGTGGTAGCATCAGATGTGCTCTAACCATGAAAATTGGTGGAGAGGCTAAAGCACATGAGATCTCCAAGACCCAGAAATGGTTTGGGGAAATTCCACCCGATTAGAAAGATATTAAAATAATTAATATTTTTAATGGAGTTTTTAAGTCTAAAATTAGGAAAATTAAAATATTAATGGGTATTAATATAAAACTGGGTGAGAAGGTTCTAAATGACATGGATCAAGCCAAATCTAATCTTAACTATTGATTAGGGACTTAATCTCGACCATTAAAGACTCAACAGGAAAAGTATAAGAGGAGGCTTGAGGGTCAGTTAGAGAGACACTAAGATTGATCAGTTAGTTTGATTTTCTGGAGCGGGGTTTGTTGAGAAAATTCGAACAAGTGATCTGAGTTGCAGTGAGGGGCAATGAGTACATAGCAGAGAGACAAAGATATTTCCAGAGGGCCAACGCAGTAATAGAGGAGGCCATGCAAACGCAATAGGAGCCACACAAAGGTAGCTAGAGACTACGTAGAGGCTGAGGGGCCTGCGTGGGTGATGCAGAAGGCCAGAAAGATGACGTAGAGAGGCAGAGGGTTGACGCAGGGGGTTCCAGAACTACGTAGAGGCTAGCAGGGCTAACGCAGAGCCTTGGGGAAGTGTTGGAAGGATTTTCGTGGGGCAAACTCGCTGAATATCTTCTTTCGAGGAGAGATATTACTGCCAGATAGAAATCTTTGTTGGGTGAGCTAGTTTAGCACCCTAGCTGTACTCAAGAAAGCTAATTAATAATAAAACCCTTAGAACTGCCACACCGATTTTCCCAAGTTGGGTTTTTCCGAGGATGATTGTCCAAAAATAACGGTCTGCTTTGTGTGTTTGTCTATTATTTCAGTTGATGATCTGTATATGAGTTGAGACTGCATTTGTGTTTATTTTCAATATTTATATGGTTAAATAACTTTTTAAGGAATAAACAAGTAGGGGAAATAAACCAGATAATGCAGTAGAAATTTCTTACGTGTCAGACTTACAAATTTCAACATGGTATCAGAGCATTGCAAATCACAAGAGAACTGAAGGCACCAACTAAAATCAGAAAATTTGCAACAGAAATAGTTGTCCCGAGAGACAAAGTTGTTCCTAGGCAAAAGGTAGCAAAGGAGTGACGCAGAGGGCCTGCGTCATCATTTCGAGCCAAAGAGAGGGCCATCGCAGAGGCAGAGAGAGGCAGAAGAGGCTCACGAAGAGCCATGTCATCCTACTCAGCTAGGTAGGCTTGACGCAGTTGGCCAGAGGAGCGATTCAGCCTTTCCAGGATTGCGCAGAGCTAAGAGGCTCAGTTTCTTCAACTGCTAGGGCCTAGGGAGTTGTGGGAAGATTGTGGATTGGGAAGCTGGTGGGGTGTTGTTGCTATCGAAACAGAACAGTACCTAATGGGACAAAACCAAGGTAGAGGGAGCCGTTGCCTTGAGGGATTTCTAGCCAAGAAATCCAAATCCGAATTTCAATTGCAAAGAGGATCAGAGAGGAGCAGATCGACAGTTGGTGGGAAGATTTCCAGCGAGGAAATCGAGATTCAGAGGGAGTCTAGGAGAGAACTTCCAGGAGGGAAGTCGAGACTTAGAGGGAGTCCAGAAGAAGAGCGTAGATGGCAATGAACGGACTGAGGGATCAGGACAGGTTGGACAGGGCCTCCAACTTTTTCATTTGGAAGGCCATGATCTTATCTGTTCTGGATAGACATTGCATCAAGGGCTTCGCCTTGAGAACCGTGGCTATCCCAGTCGACCCAACTAAAAATGAAAGATATGAGGATGCAATGGCGAAGGCATAATGCATAATCCTTGATGGGGTCAAGGATCATGTAGTACAGCATATTGCCGAGAAGAACACGACAAAGGAGATGTGGGATACCTTCACGACATTGTATCAGGGCACTTCCGTGCAAAGGAAGACGTTGTTGGAGAATCCGTTGCAGTCGTATCAGATGTAGAAGGGGGAGCAGATATATCTGTACCTCAGCAAGTTGTAAGAGATTCGAGACCAACTTACTTCCATAGGGGCCACGCCGGATCAGGAGTTCATGGTGAGGACCACCCTGAATGCAGTCTCCAAGGATTGGGAGACATTTGTCCAAAGCATTTTGGGCAAAGCTACTCTTCCAGGATGGGAAGAAATGTGGGCAGCTCTTCGCCAAGAAGAGATCAGATGGTTGACCAAGGCGGGGAGTAGCAGCAAAGGAGGTTGAATCAAGAAAGAGCAAGAAGATGTGGCTCTGGCATCTGCGGGACAACATGGGAAGAGGAAGAAGTAGGACATCTCTAAGGTAAAGTGCTTCCATTGTGGGGAGCTGGGTCATTATGCAACCAAGTGTCCCAGGAAGAAGAATAAGGGAGAGGCTTCTGACTCCAAGGCAACTCCGTCTAAGGTGGAGAAAGAAGTCGAGACGGATGACGACTGTGCCATGAGTGCTCATGCACCTCTAGAGAAGAGGTGGGGAGACGTCAAGTTGTAGTCAAGAGGACTACAGAAGATGAGGAGCAAGATCCTTGAGGTGCCCAAACTCTTGGATCATATCTGGCTACGGGAGACCTGAATGACAGTAGCAGGATGACGGCTGTTGGTAGAAGCAAGATGCAATGGAACGACAAGGCAATGCTAGAGTGTAGAGGTCTGTAGCAGCGCAATTGCAGTTGGAGTAGTGCGAGAAGCACAAAGGAGGTTGCAGCAATGTGAGAGGCACAAAGGTGTTTGCAACAGCGCAGAGGGAGCACAGGATAGCAGCAGAGGTAGCTTCAACATCACGGGGATTCCAGACTGACAAGGATGTCAGTAGTTGGGTAGATCAGTTACTTACTTCTCGGTAACTGAGTTGCAATGCAGCAATTAGAAGTGGTAGTGCTATGGGCAGCATGATGCAGCATGTTGAGAGGGAGCTACAGTACAGATGTAGCAATGGCAGTGGCAGAGCCATGGGCAGCAGTACAGGAAGCAGCAGTGAAGTGGATGTTGGGCAACAGGCCAAGCATCAACACAGGTACCAGTGTGATCCTTAGTGGTGGAGCATTACTAGAGCAGATTCCTCGCTAAGAGGGAGTGTTGATTTGTGGTATCATCAGATGTGCTCTAGCCATGAAAATTGGTGGAGAGGCTAAAGCACATGAGATCTCCAAGACCCGGAAATGGTTTGGGGAAATTCCACCAAGTTAGAGAAATATTAAAATAATTAATATTTTTAATGAAGTTCCTAAGTCTAAACATAGGAAAATTAAAATATTAATGGATATTAATATAAAACTGTGTGATAAGGTTCTAAATGACATGGATCAAGCCAAATCTAATCTTAGCTGTTGATTAGGGACTTAATCTCAGTTGTTAAAGACTCAACATGAAAAGTATAAGAGGAGGCTTGAGGGTCAGTTGGAGAGATACCAAGATTGATCAGTGAATTCGATTTTATGGAGCAGGGTTTGTTGAGAAAATTCGAACAAGTGATCTGAGTTGCAGTAAGGGGCAGTGAGTACATAGCAGAGGGGCAGAGATAGTGCTAGAGGGCCAGCGCAATGATTGAGGGGGCTACGTAGAGGAAACTAGAGACTGCGCAAAGGCTGAGGGGCCTACGTGGGTGACGCAGAAGGCCAGAAAGCTAACACAGAGAAGCAGAAGGCTGACGCAAGGGGTTCTAGAGCTACGCAAAGGCTAGTAGGGCTGACGCAGAGCCTTGGAGAAGCAGTGGAAGGATTTTCGTGGGGTAGACTTACTGAATATTTGATTCCGAGGAGAGGTATTACTGCCAAATAGAAATCTCTATTGGGTGAGCCAGTTTGGCACCCTAGTTGTACTCAAGAAAGCTGCTTAATAATAAAACCCTCAAAACTACTGCATTGGTTTTCCCAAGTTGGGTTTTTCCGGGGACAACTGTTGAAAAATAATAGCGTCCCTTATGTGTTTTTCTATTATTTCAATTGATGATCTGTGTATGTGTTGAGACTACATTTGTGTTTATTTTCAGTATTTATATGGTTAAATAACTTGTTAAGGATTAAACAAGTAGGCGAAACAAACCAGATAATGCAGTAGGAATTTCTAATGTGTCAGACTTAGAAATTTCAACGAATTTCTCTATTAGGAGGCATTTTCATGGGTAGGTCTAAGAATACTTTTTCGTGCTTCTAAATTAGTTCTTGTACTTTTGGTGCTTCTTCGTTGATCAACTTTGAAGTTAACATTTCTAATTGGTGACATTGTACTACATAGGCTGGTGCTCCTCTCTGAATCATTTTCATCATTTGGGATGATGATATGAGTTGATTCTCAAGTGCTTGGAACCCATATTATTTGTACTTCTGCCCTTCCCATTTAAATTTTATAAACTGCTTTTGATGGTTGGCAGAGTAAGTACCGAGGGTTTGTAACCATTGGATACCTAAGTGTCAAGACCACATCCACTCCTCCTAATGGTACCGTGTAGAACGAAGATTCTAAATTAAAGTCTTGAATCTGCAATTTGACTTTATGGCATTCCCCTACTTTTTCAATTTTCTTACCGTCGGCTACCGTAACCTTCATGTTGGGCATGGGAAATGTGAAAATGTTGAGTCTCTTCACCATGGTTGAATCCAAAAAATTATGGGTGCTACCGGTATCGATGGGAACCATTACATTGTTCTTCTTGATATGTCCTTTTAATTTTAATGTCTGGGGTTGTGATATACCCAGTGTTGCAGGAATCGCCCCCCCCCCCCCGG
>APFE030073440.1:0-77468 GCA_000404065.3 Pinus taeda | reverse complement strand
AAATATATATATATAGCAGACGCTTCCGCGGACGCTTCGCCTCCTAGATTTTTGGAAAATGACGCTTCCGCGCTCCGCGCTTCCGCTTCGCTCCCGCTTCGTGCAACATTGGATATACCCATCATGGCCAATAATGATACTTGTGGGATGCTCTCGTCATCTAGTTCTGGAGAGAATTCCGGGGCTTTTCGATTTCTTCTACGTCTGATTCATCACTGTCTGAATCATTAGTTGCTTCGCATTTATACAGGTTTTTGGTCTCTTTTCCTTTAGCACACCTATGTTTAGGGTCCCATTTTTCGCTACAGCATTTACATTTGCCCTCTTTCATCCTTTGCATTTCCACGTTAGTTTTTTCTGCTTCACAAAGATGAGGTGGAACATATTTTGTGTTATCCGTATTTGCAAACTGGGGAAATCTTCGTCTCGAATATACTCTTTCAGCCTTTGACCGCAGTATCTTGTCAAATTTCTTTTCGGTAGCTTTTGCTTTTTGTCTTGCTACTTCTATCGACATAATGTCATGAAGCTCAAGCTCTGATACCACATGAAGCACCAAAACTCAGCAATTAACAGCAATGATATATATATTATTAATAATTGAATTACAATTTGTGGGAGGCCTCTGGCTTTATACTACCTTTGGTGCCCTTGGTGAATGGCATGATTTGTGATCATGCCCTTTTGCTTATTTTAACTAATTATTACATATATTAATTAATTTACATAACATCAGCAATGACTTCATCATTCATGTAATAACTATAAATGTAATAATGAGGGTCATTATCTAATAGATTTATAGCTTATAAAAGCATTAATTGTTGACCATGAGGGTAGTAACGTTATAAGGAAGACTTTGGTATAGGAATCTCTGTTAATAATCATTTTATTTATGTGTGCAGTCTTCTCTGTTTCTACATCAATAATTATCCACTTATCTGTTTCTTATTTAAGGAAACACTATCTTCATCTTTGAGATGAACATCAATGATTCAATCATGTAATAGTACAGGAGGTTGAATGTTTCTTGCACCAGTAGTTACATTTGGTTCAATAAGTGTCATCTTTTTGTTGTAAGCTGTTTTCCTAATTCTTGAAAATATTTTATGGCTGTAACATTGTTGATGAAGGTTCTATTTATGTGGTACAGATTCCTCTCCAATTAGCGTCACCATTAGATGCTACTACACTGGGTGGTTTGAAGCTAAGCTTGGCTGGTGATCATCAGTATATAAATGCAGGCCTAGCTGTTGCCCTCTGTCGTACTTGGCTTAGCAGAACTGGACATTCTGATCTGTTGGAGAGTGTTCGTTGATGTGGCTTTTGTACAAATTTTGGTTTTTATTTGTGTGGATGTGTCATTGTTAAGGTTGTAAACAAATGGTCCTTCCCTAACATGAGGCATGTTTTTCACGGTCCAGGTAGATGATGACAGATACTTGCCAAAGCCCTTCATTAAAGGGCTTGTCACAACCAATTTTCCAGGTCGTTCACAGGTTATTCCTGATCCGTATACAAGATCTTGTCAACAGCGTAGTGAGGGAGAAGCTGGAATTGCTGATGCTGGTGAGCTGTGTTTCTATTTGGATGGTGCACACAGTCCAGAAAGCATGGAAGAATGTGCAAAGTGGTTTTCACAAGCTATAAAAAAGGAAAAACAGTCAATTGGTGAGGCCGGGGAAGTGTTCAATGAAACTGAAAATGGCTACAGTAGTCTATTGCCAGATTTAGAGCAGCAGTTCCACAGTAAAGAAAATTTCAGCAATAATTCAAAACAGGTCAGTTTCTGACCTACCTGGTTGCTCAATATTCCACTTTCTTTGTATATTCATGTAAGAACTATTTGGCTTCACTATCATAATGCCAGTTCCAGAAGTGACAATCTTGCATGTCTTAGTGATATGAAAATCACACCGTAAGTTGAGTTTGATGGTCCATTTTTTCTGTTGTTTGTCTCCAGATTCTCATATTTAACTGCCTGGCTGAGAGGGACCCACAGTTACTTCTTCCTCGCCTTTTCCATACGTGTGCTTTACATGGTATTGTAATTGAATTTGTAATCCTTTTTTTGAACCCAATTGAAATAGGTCTCTTTCCCATCAATAGCACATCCTTTCTTATTATCTTGAAAACTGGATAATACTTCAATTCTCTGTATATAAATCACCTTCGATATGATAAGAACAGGTATAGCCTGCAAGAGCAACACGATACATCTAGAGTCATCTCATTAAAAAATGGATAATACTTCAATACTCTGCATATGTGTCACCTTCATCATGGTGAAAATAAGTATAGCTTGTAAGAGGAACACGATATTGAAAATTGGCAGCTACGGTCCGAATTTCACCTTTAAAAGCAATGGAGAAAACTTAATTTTTGATCCTTGACCAAGTAAACCTCAAAAAGTCAAGTCGACCTCAATTGAAAAATTGACCCTCCAAAGTCACATAAAATGACTTCTTTGACCTCTCATTTGAATTTTGGACATCACATCAGGCATCAAATCATCTCTGAAATTGCAGGCTGAGTTCACACATGCGAAGAGAAGATAGAAAGTTATGTTTTGACTTGCGTTGACTTTCTGTTTTGCACTATTCTGACCTACATTGACGTCTGTTGACTGAGTTCTTCTTCTGCTGCTTTGACCGAGTTCTTGGAGGGAGACTTTGACCAAATTTATTTCTGGGTTGACCAAACTGTTTTGGCCACTTTGACTGGTTTTGATCGCAGGTTGACTGTGGAAGTTTGACCGAATTGCAGAAGGATATTTTGAATCTGTTTTGACTGAGTTTGACTGAGGAAGGTAGGCCAAATTTAGGGCTGACCAAACTTTTCTGAGCAGCTGGACCATTGACTTTGACTGGTTAGGGCAGACCGTTGACTGTTCCTCCACATGCCGAAAATTTTGCAGACTGATATTTTGACCAGATTTGACTTTATCTCTCATTATTGGATTGTTTTTGGATTGGTTGAATTGGGAAGTCAAGGCTTGACTTTGACTGGTTCTTGTATGTACTATTGAACTGATTTATACAATGCTAAACATTGATTGACTAATAGAAGAAGAATTGATCAAAAGTTTTCCCCATTGTGAGGTTTTTCCCTGGTTTTTGACCAAGTCTTTGTGTCTCATTGTGCTTGGCTATCTTCTATTGTGCATTTATTGTTTATTGTTCTATCTATAATTGGTTATCTGTTATTGGGGTGATTGAAATTGGAAGAAATTGTTTAAAGTGATTATAACAGCATAGAACACTGTGGAAAATTAATATGGTATCGGAGCTGAGGTGAAGGTTAGCCTGAGGAGACCACAGAGCACCCCTTGGAGACACTCTTTTTGCTGATTGGAGATCATTTTATTGGGCAAGATGACTTCCTCCTACTTCAAGACCGAAGAAAAGTTCAATAATGCCTCCAACTTTGCAGCATGGAGGGCTAGATTAGATTTGACCTTTGAAGAAAATGTTGATTTTTGAGTAGCTTGGGAGGTACTTCAAGCCCTAGGGTTCGGGGTTTGGAGGGAAAAGCACCACAAGAGTCACTTCTGGGCTTGGAACCCAAGGTATGGGCTTTGGACCCATCAGGATTTGGGTCAAAACCATGAGCACA
The DNA here is from genome assembly GCA_000404065.3 of Pinus taeda. Taxonomy (NCBI): domain Eukaryota; kingdom Viridiplantae; phylum Streptophyta; class Pinopsida; order Pinales; family Pinaceae; genus Pinus; species Pinus taeda. The sequence continues at coordinate 73,853 of APFE030073440.1, read as the reverse complement.
TTGACATGTGATTGATGGGGATGATAGCTCTCGACAAGATGAATCTAACACAACGAGAATCATCCAATTCCGAGTTGTAGAAATGGAGATATGCATTTTTTAAGTTTATAATTGGTTTTTGCACATTTATGTCTAGGTCAGCTTGGAGTTAAGAAAACATGTGACAGTTGTTCAAGCCCTATTAGGACATTGGAGGAGCCCTTCTATTGGTGTATAAGTAGAAGGTGATGGACTCTAATCCTCATCTATTTGTGCAACAAAACACAATAGAACAGTTCATTGGAGAGGAGACATTCTTTGTTTTGGGCCGCAGCTAGGAGGCAAGACCAGCAAATAGTTTGGAGGATTGTTTGAAGGGTATATCAGGCATCCAAGGAGCTAGAGGGAAGACCTAGGTAAAGGAGCTGGGTTGCAGGTCTATTATCAACTCTATATATTGGTGAATTATTGTTAAGAGCATCTTTCTTATACTTGAGCAATCGTATCATGGGCATTTGTTATATCTTGTTGGCATTGTTGAACTTAACACTTGTCTTGTGGTTGAGATTACCCTTTTCTAGGCATTGTTAAGTACTTGATATCATAACTTGAAGAAAACCATAATTAAGTACTTAAAGAAACATTTAAGTAATCTCACCTTAAGAATCACTCATAATCCTCGCATCTCATTCTAGAGCTAGTCTTGCATCTAATAACCTACCTCAAAGCATAAGCTTAGTTGATAGACAATAGGATCGCCTTTCTCAATTTCGCTTGAGGGACTTAGCACCTCTCCAGTGGTTAACACGGTGACCTTGCAGTCGTCAGAGCCATAGTCTCTGCAACGCTGGAGGCATCAGGTGGTTAGGAGTTAGAACACAGGGGGAGGTATCATTAATCAAGTCTTTGCTTGCTTCACGTTGGCTTCTATCCCACAATCTACTCTAGAGATTAGTTCCAAAATAGTTAAGAGGAAGGTTACACTTAGAATAGGCATCTAACTTAAAATCAACCAAGATTTTGCGTTTTACCTAGCTTGTAGTATTTGCACTTCATCTAGGATAATGAAGCATCCAAGCAGCGATTGTTCAACCCGTTACTTGGCATCTAATTGGTAATAAGCAAGAAGTTGACTCCATAAGTCATTGGTCTCACATTTAAATCTAATTTGATCTTTAATCTTGCTAAAACTAACCCAGTAGCTAAGCCATTCGATCATGTCTCCTGGACCTGTTGGCTGCCAACAAGTATTTCATCCTTACAATTTCATAGGGACTACCCCCCCATATCCTGTTGTTGGGAGACAGCTAGAACGAAGAGGTCGGGGATCAGAGTGACAACCCCTGACTTGAGTCATTGTCGCATTGTGCCTGTACAATCTGAGCAACAACGTTTTTTGGCGTCGTTGCTGGCATAGATTTGTCTGTCCTTGGTCCTCACGATAGTTTTTCCATATTTCATCACTTCCTTCATCTTCCCATCTTTTCATTTGAGCCGACAATGCCACAACATCTTCTGGCATCGTTGGTGGGGACCAATTTTTCAGACCTTGGCGTTGCGACATTCATCATATCTCTTCATCTCTTCATCACCTTATATTTTGTCATCTAACTAATCCTCTCATCTTCTCTATCTGCACTTGGGAATTTCGGTTGGTTTCCTATTTGAGTGGCAACTCCACTTATTCATCCATTCATAAGAGCTTCCTTTAGAAGAAATCCTGGTAGCTTGGTCAACCTCGCTCTCAAAACTTGGTTGAACGAGTTACATTCTAGTAAGAATCCATTTTTCTCAAACAGGAACTGACATCCATTTGCTTCTCTTTGACTAACTTTTCGGTTTTTCACCTTTTGGATTGTGCGGCTAGATTCATGTTCAAGTGGCGACTTTGTTTCTTTTATTTCTTGCAAGAATTTCTGCTAGAAGCTCGCTTCTTGTGGATCTCTTGTTTTTCTTGAACAAGGATCTTTCTCCAACATCCATTGGATCTTTCTCCCCTTGAAGAAAGTCATCACGTATGACTTGTTCACCCCTTTGCACTTTACTAACATTCCTTATGATATTCTAGAAAGGTCTATTGATAGATTACCTTCTTTCATGGGTAATGATGCAACCACTGCTACAGATTACATCAAAAGGCTCACAACTTTCCTACAAGGATATGCTCATGCGACTGCATACAATCATGAAGACGTCGAGATGCAACTCTTTGTCCTTTCCTTGAAAGGGGATGCTAGAAATTGGTTTTGTGATTTTCTTGACAATTCTTTTGATTCCTTACAAAACATCATCAATGCTTTCAAAAATAGATATGAGGATCAAAAGAATTCACCTTGTGTCTCTAGTACTATGAACAATGATGAAAGTGATCATGTGAAGGAACCAAATATCAAAGAAATGTGTCAAGAAAATGTGCCATATTGCAGACATTGTGACCATTCTCATGATGAATCCACTTGTGTCAATGCAAGAAGAATCCTCGATAGTGGAAGGGCAAGGATGAAGGATCAAATTAATATTGATGATGAAAAGGAAAGTCATAAGCATCCTTGTGATAATTCCTCAACAGGAACTCCTACTGCAGCAACTGATGATATTACTCCTATTTACTAAATTCCTTTAAACAAATTACTTGCAGTTTCCTACGGCAAATATCATAATACATACAATGTAGCCTTCACTTAATTAAATATTATGTGGAAACAAGAGACTGAGCAAGAAAGAAAATACAACGCAATAGACACCGATGTTTTTGGACAAATGTCCCCGGAAAAACCCAATGCGGGAAAACCGGTGCAATAGATCTGAGGGTTTATTATTATTAAGCAGTATCAAATTCTAAATACATCTTTGAATACCTCTCGGGTAATATAGTTACAGAGAGAAAAATACTAGCAGGAATATTTGTGGGATTACCTCACACAATCACTGAGAAAATCCCAACTGATCTAGAGACTGAATGAAGTTCCTCTGGCAGACCCTATGTTGTCTTTGCACAGTCCTCACGCAGTCTCTACATCAACCTCTCTAGGAATTGCGTCACCCATTCTGTTGATCGATTTGTTGCCCGGAATCTCTGCTCTTAGCCTCCTGGTCTCACACCCTGACTCCCGGCTTCTGAAATTGACTCTCCTTAGCAAAATCTTAGACTCCCTCTCACCCTCTGCACTGCCTCTGCATGGCCCTTCGTGGCCCTGCATCAACCTCTATGCCTAGGCTACTGGATCACACTCTGCCTCTCTCTGTTGATGATTCTCCGACTGAGAAAATATCTCTCTCTCTCTAGATGCTATCCCTACCCCTCAACTGCAAAAAATCTCCTCGATCAAAACTTCCTCCTGAGAACTTCTCACTACATAAATTCGATCTCTTGATCTCTCAGTGTGCTTTTCAAATGATCCTCAAGCTCTCTTAAATAATTTCTCATTGACATTCAACGACCCAGATCAAAAGTTGATCAATTGCTAAGATCATTTTAGCTTGATCCGTGTATTCTTCTAGAAATTACGCCCACAATTAGATTAATACCCATTAATATTTTTAATTTCCTAAGTTTAGACTTAGCGTCCCACTAAAAGATATTAATTATTTTAATAAAATCGTCTCTGGGTGGAATTTCCCAAAATGCTTTATCGGTTCTTTGGAATACATGTGCCTAAGCCTCCTTGCAAAATTTGAGGCCTAGAGCACTTTCGATGCTACCCCAAATCAACACTCCCTCTTAGCGAGGAATGTGCTCTAGCAATCTATTGTTGCTACATACTGCTCTAACTCAGAAGCGTCATCCTCTGCATTGTTGACGTCTGACATGTTATCCACCAACTACTGCACTACCGCTATAACTGTACTGCTACTGACACTACCACTATCAACACTGCATCTCTACTACTGCTCCCTCTTAGGTGTTGCATCTGTGTTGTTACTAGCATTGCCACTTCATGGCAAACTATTGCTGCTACTTAATCAACAATGAAAAAACATCCAAAATTACTGAATTAATTATGTTCATTATGATACCACGTGAATGTTGGAGCCTGACTGCTGCTAGTTTCTGCACTGACCCTCTGAATCTACTATGTTGTTGCTGACCTCTGCTCTATGCCATTTGCACTACTGCCAACTCTTCTTTACATTATTCAGTCTCTGGTGCTCCTAGCCACTGCAACTGTCTCCCCAACACTCCTCGACACCATCTGACGCTAGTCCATCTTGCTACTACAAAACTGGTCTCCCCTAGCAAGGAAATGATCCTAGAGGTGGACTCCTCAAGGATCCTACCCATCTGTAGCTCTTTTGAACTACATATCCAAATCAGCCCACCTCCGTCCTAGAGGTATCTCGGCTATCATGGCGAACTCCTCCTCTTCGATCTTCGTGGGCACAGCCTTCGGATCGTGTTTCTCATCTTTGTCTGGCTTCCTAAGAGGACACTATGTAGCGTAGTGACCCATCTCACCACACCTAAAACACTTGATCTTCAAAACGTCCTTCTTACGTCTCGACTGCTCTTGCTATCCCTTCGATGCAAGGGTTGCATTATCCTCCTCCTCCTTCGGCTTCGACCCACTTCTGCTACTTTCGTCAAGTTTAACCTTGACCAAGTCTCTCCTCAGCTCCTCTTGTTTTAGAGCTGCCCACATCTCATCCCAATTTGGCAATGCTACTTTGCCCAGGATACTCTGGACAAAGACTTGCCACTCATCTGAGACAAAATTAAGGGCTAGTCTAACCAACTCTGAATCTGAGGTGTATGCCCCGCAACAGACAACTCATCACGGGTTTCCTTCAAATTTGTGAGGAATGGATCCACGCGCTCCCCTTTTTGCATCTGAGCAGATCTCAACTTCTGCTCCAAGTACATCTTTCTCTGCTCGAAAGATCCCTGATCTAACATAACCAAGGCATCCCACATCTCCTTAGCCGTTACTCTGCTAACGACATGACACACTATGTGATCATTTACTCCATCAAGGATCATCCTGTTAGCCTTCGCCATTTCTAATATGTACTTCTTCAATGGATTTGCATCTGTAGGCACAACCACCACGTTGTCAACATATGTCTTGAGGACCTGCTCATCTAGAAGGAATGACATTCTTGCCTTCTAGATGACATAGTTGGATGCTCTATCCAACCTATCCTAATCCCTCAAACCACTGGTTGCCATTTCTTCCAAAAATAGAAAGTTTGTTTGAATTTCTAATTCTAACCCATTAGAAATTCTTCCTGTACTATCTGGTTTATTTCACCTACTTGTTTGATTACTTGACAAGTTATTTAACCATATAAATACTGAAAATAAACACAAGTACAGTCTCAACATCTACAGATCATCAACTGAAAGAAAACAAGTACACAAGTGACACTGTTATGTTTGGACATGTCCCTGGAAAAACCCAATGCGGGAAAACCAGTTGTCAAAATTCTATCATTGCAACATCTGATTTACTTTGCCTACTTATTTTCAATAAGTTATTTATGAAATTGCTTCAATAAACATAAAATAAATTTTGTTGCAAATATCACACCATAATACAAAAACAAACGCATGCACAAGAATCAACACATTGACACAGATATTTTGGACAACAGTCCCCGGAAAAACCTGATGTGGGAAAATAGGTGCAGCAAGGGAGGATTTTATTATTTAACAATTCTTCAGTACAACAGGGTGCCAAACTGGCTTACCCAACAGAGAGAAAAATTCCCCAGCAATTCTCCCAGTCCCAACGTCAGCCTCGCTGACCTCTGTGTAGCTCCCAGACACTGTGTTAGCCCCTGCTTGACTGCGTCAGCCCTAGGCCTCTCTGTGTCACCCATGTAGGCCCTCTAGTGACTGCGTAGTCTCCTATTGCCTCTACGTCTGCCTAAAAGGCTCTGTGTCTACCTCTCCTACCTTTGCGTTGGTCTTCTATTGCTAATCCAGACTCTGTTCCATACTTGTTGCCTCCTATTGCTGCCCAGACCACTAGTTCAAATTTCTCAGCTAACCCCACTCCAGAAATCGAACCGACTGGTCTCCCTCAGTATGTCTTCCAACTGACCCTCAAGCCTCCTCTTATACTTTTCCTATTGGTCCTTCAACGGCCGAGATTAAATCTCTAATCAACGACTGAGATTAGATTTGGCTTGATCCATGACTTTTGGAACCTTCTAACCCAGTTTTATATTAATACTCGCTAATATTCTATTTTTCGTAAGTTTAGACTTAGGAACTCCATTTAAAATATTAATTATTTTAATATCTCCCAAATCGGTTAGAATCTGCCCAAACCATTTCTGGGTCTTGGAGATCTCATGTGCTTTAGCTTCTCTATCCATTTTCATGGCTAAAGCACATCCGATGCTACCCCAAAATCAACACTCCCTCTTAGCGGGGACTGTGCTCTAGTAATACTCCATACTGAGCATTAATCTGATCATAAGGCATCAGTACCTATACTGATGCTAAGCCTCTCTGCCCAACATCCTCTGCACTGTTGCTCCCTCTGCATCTGTGTTGTTGTTGGTCCATCTTCCCAACGCTGCAACTCCCTCTGCATCCGTGTTGTTGCTGGTCCTTCTTCCCAATAGTGCATCTGCACTGCAACATCATACCCATTTCTGCTACTGAAATGGATTCTTTATCATCCCCATCTTCTCCCTGAAATAATCAAACTTGGTTCTTCCAAGGGCCTTGGTAAGGATGTCTGCGACCTGTTCTCTTGTAGGAGTGTAGCTCAATTGTACAGCTCCTCGTTGGACACAGTCTCTGACAAAATGACACCAGATATCAATATGATTTGATTGATCATGAAACACTGGATTCTTAGAGAACCTGATGCAACTCTGATTATTGCACATGATCCTGGTCGCCTCCATTTTCCTTTTGAATAGGTTCACAAGCAGTTTTCTAAGCCATATGGCCTCACATGAAGTTGTGCTTGCCGCCATATATTCTGCCTCAGATGAGCTCAGAGCCACGGACTTTTGTTTCCTATTGCACCAAGAATTTATTCCTGATCCAATGTTAAAGCAGTACCTAGAGGTACTTTTCCGATCCACTGAGCTTCCTACCCAATCTGCATCAATAAATCCACTCAATTTGATATCCTTACTCTTGGTGTACTGGTGTCCATAATCAATTGTTCCCTATAAATACCTGAGAACATGTTTAGTTGTTGCCCAGTGCGCCCTCTTCGATTCCACCATGAACTGACTGAGGGTGCTGACAGCGTAGCAAATGTTCGGCCTGGTATTGACCAGATACATCAAGGACCCTATGAGTTGTCTGTATAAGGTGGGATCAACATCCTTGTCTTCTAATGCATGAATCTTCTTCCAATTGGTGATCATTGGAGTAGCCATGGGTCTACAGTCCTCCATCTTGAATCTTTTCAGGATTTCTGTAGTATACCTCCCTTTCCACGGAAGATCTTTCCCTCTTGCTGCCAAACTGCCAACCCAGGAAATAATGCATTCTTCCCAAATCCTTCGTATCGAATTCTGTGGCTAGATTCTTCTTGCAGTCCCCAATGAGCCTAGATGATTCTATGATAAAGAGATCATCCACATACAATGCTAAGATCAACAGCTCATTCTCTACAACCAGATAGTAGAGATTTGGATCCGCATCACTCTTGACAAATCTCATCTTCTGCAAGTAACCATCGATTCTACCATACCATGCTCTAGGTGCCTGTTTCAGCCCATACAAGGCTTTCTTCAACCTGCGCACATGAGACTTCTTCTCATGTGTCTCAAAGCCCTCTGGTTGTTCAATGTATACCTCTTCTTCTATTACTCCATTCAAAAAACTTGTTTTGACATCCATCTGATGAATCTCCCACCCCATCTGAGCTGCAAGAGATATCACGGTTCTAATAGATGTATACCTGGCTACCGGGGTGAAGGTCTCTTCATAGTCAATTCGTTCCTTTTAAGCATACCCCTTAGCCACAAACCTGGCCTTATATTTCTCAACATTGCCGTCTGCAGCATATTTGATCTTGTAAATCCATCTCGAACCTACCACTGATCTATCTTGAGGTCTTGGCACTACCTCCCAGACATCGTTCACCATAATGGAGTTGTACTCCTCTACCATCACATCTAGCCAAACCTCATGTTGAGCTGCCTCCTGGAAACTGGCAAGCTCCCCATCCTAAGCTACTAATGCCTGATATCTTTCTGGTTGTTTTCGCTGCCTTTTATTGTTTCTTGGCACACCGATGAAGTCCTCTGCATCTAGCGAAATCTGACGAAGTTCCTTGCTAGTTCTTCCTCTGCCAGCAGGTGCTTCTGTTAGCTCCTCCTCCTCATCCTGTGAATCTTCTTGACCCAAGGAAGAATTCTTTACTTCCGTTGGTTGAAGAGGTTTAACCAACGACTTCTCTTTTGACTGCTCCTCGGAAGGCATGTCACAAGATTTTCTGAAAGCAATGTCCTCCATGAACTTTAGATCTCGTCAAACTACTACCTTCCTGCTCCCTGGAAGATAGATTTTGTATGCCTTAGCGTTCTCGCTATATCCCACCAGATATCCCTTTTCCGTAGTTTGATCCAACTGTTTCCTCTTTTCTTAGGGTATGCAGCAATATGCTAAACTCCCAAATATCATGAAATGACTGACTTTAGGTGTCTTCCCTGTAAAAAACTTTTCTGGAGTAATCTTGCCCAATGCCCGATGAGGAGTCCTGTTCTGAACATAGACTGTTGCGTTGCATGCTTCTGCCCACAGGAATTTTGGCATGTCCTGACCATACATCATGGCCCTAGCTGCTTTTACAATAGTCTTGTTCTTCTTTTCTTCTACTCCATTCTACTGGATTGTAGGGAGCTATCCACTCTCTTCTAATGCCCTCCTTAGCGCAAAAATCAGTGAAAAAATCAATGAAGTCCTTATCGACATACTCTCCACCATTATCTGAGCGCAAAACTTTTATTTTCTTCCAGTCAGATTCTCCACCAGAGCCTTGAACTCTTTGAATCAACAGAAAACTCTGTCCTTGATTTTCAGAAAATAAATCCAATCCAAGTTTTCCTTGAGTGGTCATCAATGAAGGTAAGGAAATACTCGGCACCACTAAGAGCTTTGACAGACATAGGTCCGCTGATATCTGAATGTATCAATCCTAGTACACTCTTGGCCCGTGTCTACTCCTAGGAAATGTTGCCTTGGCATACTTTCCTGGAGCACATCCTCTGCATCTCGTTCCGTACTAAGATCCAGAACTCCTGTTACAATGCTCTTGAGAATTCTCAGAGCTCCATGGTACAAATGTCCCATTCTTCTGTGCCATAGTTCGTTCAAGTCCTTGTCTCCATGACTGCCTATTAGTGCGATTGGTGATTCTAGTTGTAATATATACAACCTATTACTTTTGATCTCAATTTGCACTTTCTTTTTCCAGCTTGGGTGTTTGACGTATACCTTCTCCTTGATGAAGTAGACGTCATAGCCCTTGCTTTGAAGTTGCGACACGGAAAGTAAGTTCATCCCCAATCCTGGTACATGCAACACACTTGTCGCACGGAACCGTTCTCCCAATTCTATTTGAAAAACTATGGTACCCTTCCCTACTGGAGTACAATTTGCCTTGTTACCCATGGTGATATGAAAGTTCATCTTCTCTTCTCGATATTTTGAGAAACATTTCTTGATTCTCGTCATATACCAAGAGGCTACATTGCTTATATACCATACTTTTGACGATGCAAAACCAGTCATACAAGCCACTTCTAATTCAAGCCTGGAAGCCAACATAGAGAAATCGAAATCTCTTTCTCTTGTGCAATTTTCTGAAAACCTGTGCGAGTCTCATTTTATTTCAGGTCATGATTTGTATGTATGTGTAGTCTGCAATAGTGTTTTCATCAGTACTTAAATAATTAAATAACTTGTTAAATGTAAAAACAAGTAGGAGATGGTAAACCAGTGATTGTAGTAGGATTCCTGATGTGTAGATTCAAAAATTTTCACATGGTATCAGAGCATTACAGATCATAGGAGACTGAAGACACCAGCCGAGAGATCCAGAGAATTTGCTGCAAAGAAGCAGATGTCCTGAGTGACAGCGTTGTTTCAAAGGCAGAGGAGCAACTGCAAGAGTGAAGCAAAGCTAGAGAAGTGACATTAAGGCTCACACAGTGCTTGCGTGAGCATTTTGAGCCTGCAGAACCCAAGAGGAGCCTACGTAGTGACTACATCAGCTCTCTAGGCCAGCGCAGAGCCTGAGAAGTTCGAATCAGTGAGTTGTCGGGGCTGGAGGAGCAGATTCGATCTAAGGAGCTAGTGGGACATTGTTTCTATTGGTGCAGAACAGTGTCTGTGGAGATAGAGTCGAGGTAGGGGGAGTCACTGCCTTGATATATATTTGGCCAAAGAATTCTAAATCCGGGTTGCAGCTGCAAAAGAGGATTGGAAAGGAGTGATTCGACATTTGGCCGGAGGATTGGAGAGGAGTGATTCGACATTTGGCCAGAGGATTTCCGTGAAGGAAATCAAGACTCAAAGGGAGTCTAGAGGAGCTTGTTCCTTAGAGGATTTCTAGCGCCAAAGAAATCTAGATCCGAGTCTTGCTACATTAACAGCAGGAGAGGGAGAAGAGAACCAGTCCTATTTTTTAGTAGAGATGGCAGTCAATGGATTGGGGGATCAAGACAAATTGGATGGAGCCTCCAATTTTGTCATCTAGAAAGCCAGGATCCTGGCAATCCTAGACAAATATCGCATCAAGGACTATGCCTTGAAAGTAGTTGTTGTTTCAGTCGACACTAAACCATAAAAGAAGTACGAGGAGGCACAGGTGAAGGCCAAGTGCATGATCCTAGATAGGGTCAAAGATCATGTAGTACCACACATTGTTGAGAAGGAAACAGTAAGGGCAATGTGGGAGGTGCTGACAACCTTGTACCAGGGCATTTCCATCCTGTGGATGATGCTATAAAAAATTAGCTGAGACAGTATCAGATGTAGAAGGGAGAGGAGATCAATCCCTTCCTCCTCAAGTTGCAAGGGTTTCCTGACTAGTTGACTTTCATGGGGTCTACACTAGAGCCTAATTTCATGGTCAAGACTGCCTTGAATGTAGTCACCGAGGACTGGGATACATTTGTCCAAGGCATCTTGGGCAAAGAAACTCTCCCCAGTTGGGAGGAGATGTGAGCAGCTCTTCGACAAGAAGAGATCTGGAGGTTGACCAAGGAAGGGAGTAGCGGCAAAGGAACCTGAGTCAAGGAGGAGGAGGAGGATGCAGCTCTCGCATCATCAAGACAGCAACAACAACAAAAGAGAAAGAAGAAGGATATTCCCAAGGTAAGATGCTTCAAGTGTGGGGAACTTGGAGATTATGCTGCTCAGTGACCCTAGAAGAAGGGCAAGGAGGAGGCTTCTGACTCGAAGGTTGCACCAGCGGAAACTAGCAGGGAAGGCGAGGATGATGATTGTGCCATGAGTGCTCATGCGCCTTTGGAGAAGAGGTAGGGCGACATGGAGTTGTAGTTGAGAGGACTACATGACGGGCAGGATCCTTGAGGTGCCCAAACTCTTGGATCACATATGTCTACGGGAGCCCTTAACGACAGTAGAAAAATGACGAGTGTTGGTTGGAGCGAGGTGTGATGGATAGAGGCAGAGTTAGAGTGCCAAAGTCTGAGGCAGCGTAGTGGATGTTGTAGCAGTGCAAGAGGCACATAGCAGTTTGCAGTAGCAGCAGAGGATGAGCATAGATTAGCAGCAGAGGTAGCTTCAGCATCACGAGGCATCCAAACTGACCAACATGTCAGTTTTTGGGTGAAGTTTCAGTTATTTACTTCTCAGTAACTGAGTTGCAGTGCAACAGTTAGCAGTGGCAATGCTATGGGTAGCATGAGACATCATTTTGAGAGGGAGTTGTAGTACAGATGTATCAGTAGCAGTGGTAGAGTCATGGGCAGCAATACACGAAGCAATAGTGAAGTGGATGAAGGGCAGCAGGCCAAGCATCAGCGGCACAAACGACCGATGCAGTGGATCAGTGTAGTACTTCTATTGAGAAGTATTGCTAGAGCACATTCCTCGCTAAGAGGGAGTGTTGATTTTGGGTAGCATCGGATGTTCTCTAGCTCCGAAATTTTGTGGAGGGGCTAGAACACATGGGATCTCTAAGACCCAGAAATTGTTTGGAGAAATTCCACCCAGATGAGGAGTTATTAAGATAATTAATTTTTTTAGCGGGTTCCTAAGTCTAAACCTAGGAAAATAAAAATATTAATGGGTATTAATAAGAATATAGGTGAGAAACTTCTAAGTGACGAGTATCAAGTCTGTTTTAATCTTAGCCATTGATTAGGGACTTAATTTCGGTCATTGATTCATCAACAGGGAAAGTATAAGAGGAGGCTTGAGGATCAGTTGGAGACACACTTGATAGATCAGTCTGTTCGATTTTTCTAGGGCATTGTTTGCTGAGAAAATCGAATAGGTGATCTGAGTTGCAGTGAGGGGTAGTTTGGCAGAGGGACTTCAGTCCAAGGCCTAGAATACATAGCAGAGAAGCAGAGGAGCACCAAGAGAGCTCTGACGCAGTGACACAATGGAGGCTAAGAGCTCTCAGTGACGCAGTGGAGGCTAAGATCTCTCAGTGTCGTAGTGACACAGAGGGAGATCTCTGACGCAGTGATGTAGAGGGAGATCTCTGACTAGTTCCAGTGCAGAGCTTGGAGTAGCCATCGCTGCCTAGCACTAGGAACAACGCAGTCACCTATGGGGTTTGTTCATCTGTCTTTGGATAGAGGTACTTCTGTCGGGTTTGTTCTTTGTTGGGTGAGCCGGATTTGGCACCCAAGTTGTATTTTGAAATATGCTTAATAATACAAACCCATTATATGCTGCACTGGTCTTCCCAAATTGGGTTTTTTCAGGGATGATTTTCCAAAAATAACGGTGTCCCTTGTGTATTTGTCTCATTTTATTTCAGTTCATGATCTCTATGTATGTGTAGTTTGCGATAGTGTTTTCATCGCTATTTAAATAATTAAATAACTTGTTGAATGTAAAAACAAGTAGAAGATGGTAAACCAGTGATTGTAATAGGGTTTCTGATGTGTAGATTCAGAAATTTTCACACCCAACATGGAAAATATGTTGCAATAATAGGGTCTGGTATTATGTCATTATTACATGGTTTTTCTTGTTATAACCAAGTTTGGGTTAAAGATGAAGATCGGCATAAGACCACCTTCACCACACCTTGCGGTACTTTTGAATATCTTAGAATGCCTTTTGGTTTAAAAAATGTAGGGGCTACTTTTCAAAGAGCTATGGATTATGCTTTCAAGGGATTAATTGGAAAAATCATTGAGATCTACTAGGATGACCTCACTGTTTTCTCTAAGGACGGTAAAGCTCATGTCAACCATCTAAAGAAGGTTTTTGACAAATGTCATGGATTTGGCATATCATTAAACTCGGCCAAGTCTGATTTTGGGGTGACCAAAGAGAAATTATTGGGGCATAACATTTCCAAAGATGGAATCAAGATTGATCCTGAAAGAGTTGAGGCTATTCAACAAATTCCATTACTGCATAATCTCAAGTCCCTGGAGTCTTTCCTTGGTAAGACAAATTTCCTCAGGAGATTCATTCCAAACTATGCTAAAATTGCTAAACCCATACAATGTCTTCTAAAGAAAGATGCAAAGTTTGTTTGGAAAGCGGAAGGTAAGATAGGATTTCAAAATATCAAAGATGCCATAGCCAAAGCTTATGTCTTGGTTAGTCCAGATTATTGAAAAGACTTTATGATTTTTTCATTTGCTTCCGAAGACACTGTAGCAGGTGTTCTCTGTTAGTTTTGTAACATCCGATGTGTTATAGCCTTCAAATCTTGTGGAGAGACTAGAATACGTGAGATCTCCAAAACCCAAAAATCGTTTCTAGAAATTTCACATTGAAATGACCTAATTAGATTATTAGCTAGTTTTTAAATATTTCCTAAGTCTATACTTAGGGAATATGGTTAATTAATTAGTGTTAATTAAGTCAAGGCGTGAATGATTTATAAACTCACACAAATCTATTCAGAGATGATCCTAGACATTGATTAAGTTTTAATCTTGGTCGTTGGTGCTCCAACAAAGTTTTATAAAAGGAGGTCGATGTGGTGATGGAGAAGACACTTAAGATGTTCGATTTCTGAGAAGATCGATTTCCAAAGGAGCAGCAGTCAGTTGACAGAGAGAGAGCTAGAAGTCGAAGCAGTGAGAGGGGTAGAGACAGTGAAGCCGAAGGAAGATTTCCAGATCCGGTGAGTGCATTTGCAAAGAGGTTGAAGAGCCAGAGGCTGATGTTGGGGCAATGTAGTAGCCTCTAGAAGCAGTTTCGATTCGGCTGGGGAAGAGCCAAGTTTCAGTGCCAGAGGCTGGACAAAGGTTTTGGGGGCTAGGAGAAACATTTTCCCAAACAGCAGCAGACTAGACAGCTTGAGGAGAGGTTGATCCAAACTGAGCGCAAAAGGGACTGCACTAGGGTGACACAGGGCTAACGCAGAGGCAGTTTGGACGACTCACTTGGAGCTGCAGTCGGAGCCTGTATTTTCCTATGTGGTGATATAAATTCCTCACTAGATTCTTGTCAGCATTTTCTCTGCAAGATTGCCAGTATTTGGCATCCAGATTATACTCATATTATTTCATTATTGCTTAATAATAAAACCCTCAACTGTTGCGCAGGTTTTCCCAAGTTGGGTTTTTCCGGGGACATTTGTCCAAAAATAATTGTGTTATTTTTATGTGTGTGTTAGCATTTCTTCCAACATTTATTCTTTCGTAGTTTTATTTGTGTAGATTGCAATGTGATTTATTCGGTATTTGTCGTAGCAAACAACAAATAAATTGTTAAATAAAATTAACAATTAGGAGAATAATTTCCAGTTGCCGCAATAGGATTCTAGTTTGGAATTTTCACATTCTCTTGCAAAAAAACAAAGGTGGCTATGAGCAGCCAATTGCTTTCATGATCAAATCCTTGCAAAATTCAAAGTTAAAATACAACATTATGGAAAAACAAGCTTATGCATTGGTCAAGTCCCTTAAGCATTTCAAGACATATGTGGGTTATTAAAATATTATTGCATTTGTTCCACACTCAGCTATCAAAGATGTATTAACTCAAATTGATTGCTTGGGAACTTGTGCTACATGGGTAACCAAAGTTCAAGAGTATGATCTTGAGATTAGACTGACCAAGCTTATCAAGGGCAAGGTTTGCCTCAAATGTTGACAGAAAGTAATGAGCAAGCCTTAGAGATGGTTTCCCAGAATGAGGTTATTGAGCCTTCTATCTCCCCCAAGCTTCGAGAACTGGAAAGGATCGAATGGTATAAGAACATCATTTATTATTTGACAAATATAACTTGTCCTTATCACTTGGTAGCCCATAAAATGAGGGCTCTTAGATTAAAGGCATCCAAGTATTGTATTGTGTTAAGTGTTGTATTGATCAACATGTCTGTGTCATTTGACTATCATCATCAACCTAATCATGTTATATTGTAAACCCTTTCTACATGTGTAAATTGTAAATAATCTCAGTAGATCTGTGTTGTATATCTAACTGCCTAGGTAAACCTAATTTTTTTATGACGATCTACATTCCAAAAGGTTTTTTATCTCACCAATCCATGATCGGTAGAGTTTTCCTTCAACCTTACCCCAAAGCCGGAATGGATTTGGTCACCAGAATGTTAGGGGACTCCTAGTGTGCTAAATCAAGCCTATGTAAAAATGATTTGGGAATAATCCTAACTATTTGGTTAGGTTATTTTATTATAAATTGCTTGATCTGCTAGATTATATGTGTCGCAGAATTGGGTAGTCTGTGAGGGTCTTGTTCAAATGGGTTTTCCCACTTGAGATGTAAAAATGTAAAAATCATGATGTAAAATGTCTTGAGGGTTAGAAAAATAATTTATCCCCTCATAGGTCCTAGGTCCTAGGTAAATTTAAATTTTCCAGAGGTAAAATTTGTGGGTCCTTTAAAAAATTAAATCTTGACTGGTCTAGGGACTAAGATTAGTTGATTATTTTGCTAAATTTTATGTCTTAGGTCCCTGGGGTTAAGTCGAAGTCAAAGTTTTGAGGAAATAAATGCAAAATTTTAATTTTTGAATATATTAAATGTATTTAATTGAAAAATTCAAAATTTCCTCAATATTTAAAATTTCGACGGATGAGATTAAAAGAAATTTTGATCCTCATCAACAGTCGAGATCGCTTTGAAAAGGATCACTCAAACTAGCCGTTGGGAAATTTATCTTTAAATAAGGGGTCAGTTGTCAGTTGAGATCATTCGATCTTTGAGTCGTGTGTTAAGTGAAAGCTCTCTTGTAATCTTTTTTCATAAGCAATAAAGAAAGACTTTGGGGTTAATTTCTGCTGGTGTTACTCTTCATGGGAATGTTGTAAGATGTGTTATTTTTATACATAGATTTCATTTTCAGCCATTGATAATAGCTTTCTAAAGAGTGGTTTAAGCACAGGTATCTTGCTTGACCATTGGGATTTGAATGGTAATTTAACTTCTGGATATAATGGCAAGTATCTCTATTAGATCTGAATTTTATTATCGTTTTCTCGCTCTATGTTAATCGCTGAATTGAGTTGTGTAGAGAATTCTTGATTTTGAGATCATCGGGCGTTCGGGGAAGTTTTCAGTTGGACCAGCCAACTCTCGATTGGCATTTTCTGAAGATCCCAGCTTGATTGAATCTCGGGCTTATCATTAAAAATTTCATTGTTGATGCATGAAAGGTTTTTGGCAAATCACCTCCCTTTAAATTTAAAATTTTTAAAAAAATTCTGTGCAAAATTGATAAATTTGGCTTTTCAAAGCCTCAGATTATCAAATTTGGCAGCAGAGTTAGGCTCACACTCACCAGATCTAGTAGATCTGCTATTCCTGTGCATAGATCTGTAATTTTTATTTTTATTTTTCTGACTTAGGGTTTCTAGGGTTTCTTTTTTTTTGTTGGTATATCGAGATTCTTGGTGTTTGTGTTTTCAGGAGCAGGTTGAAGATCTGAAGGTGAAGTTCGATTTTGAAGCCAGGTCTAGCCCCCGGAGGGTAAGATCTAGCCTTAAAACCATCTCTTGTAGCGACATCATTTCTACAGTCCTGGGTTTAAAAAAAAAAATATCTGGAGACGATTTTACACGTGTTCCAAGTAACAAATCTGAAGTATAAATGTGACATTTTGATCAAAGATTTCTGGAAGATTTTGAGGGGTTTCTAGACCACCTGCCTGCCTGGTGTTTTCAATTTTTGTTGTCGGAAAATTTCGAAAATTTTGGGCGAACTGTGTAAAACCCTCACTGCTCCCGATACCCATCAAATCTGTATTTCTTATTTGGCTGCCAAACCCTACCAAATCTGTATTTTTTATGTTCCCTGCCTATCTTCCTCTACTCCGTGCAGCCATTTCCTCTGTCTAGCTCTCTTCACCATCGTAGCCCCGTCCCTTGTCCAAACAGCATACGATGGCAACCATACCCTTGCGGCCTCTTCATTCGTTCTCCACGCCGCCAGAACGTCCAACCTAGCCCTCTATCCTTTGCGCATTTCCCCTTTCACCATAAACCTGCAAACAAATAAAAAAAAAACAAATACGCTGCCCTCTCTATGCCTATCTAACCCCTTCTGCATTCACCCCTCACGCATTCTTCAAACCCTTGGCCTCTTATTTGCGTCCTCCTCCCTTCCGCTCAGCACGCAATCCCTCCTTCGTCCCTCCATGTACCCGCTGTCCCATTCATCTTGCCAAGCAAATCCTACAGAGCTCCAACCCTTCCACGCTGCCTCTTCGACCTGTAGTCAATCCTTAACACTACCCACGCTGTCTCCTCTTCCTCGGCTCCATTGCAGCTCTATCCCTTGCATCCATCCCGTGCACCTTTCCTCATCTCCAAACCCGCATCCTCTCCTTGCAACTATCACCGCCATCGACCTGCAAACAAATCTCCTCTCTCGCCGATTCACATTTAAAACAAAGCATTTGACTTTCTCATTTTAGGTATACGGGTTAGGGTTAGGATTATGATATATATGCATGGTTTAGTTTTAGGTATATAAATGGTTAGGATCTATACATTTATTAGTTTCATTAAATTTTAACTTAGGACTTCAACAAAAAGAAAAATTTTCGATTTAGTTTATTTTTATTTTTATTTTTCACCTTTTTTACTTTAATTTTTCATTAAAAAAATCTAAAACATTTAAAAAACCCCATTAAAAAATTTAAAAAATTATTAAATCTTTTTTGATTTATTTTGGTCACATTTAGTCTTGCTTAGCACATTGAAAGATTTTCCTAAAGACTAATCAAATTTTTCAAGGGAGAGTTTTGTGGTATCACTACTTGTAGTTTCTCTATATTTAAATGTGCTTAAATGTTTATCTAAAGATTAACTATTTGAAAGTGGTGAATTTCCTAGATTTGGGATTGAAACTGGTTAGCTTTTAAATTTCGTGGTTTAATTGCTAAGGCATTGTGTATCTAGTGAAATTGATAGTTATTGCTTGGATTATTTAATGTTCATTACATGCTAGACATTTTGCAAATATTTTCAAGCGATTGTTAAAGATTTTTATTGTAGAATTGCAAGTAGATTTCATCTTCCTAAGCAACAGTTGATAATCAATTACTTGGATCATTGACTCCATAAGGCACTGGTATTAATCATTTAAAATTTAATCTAAATCTTGCTAAGCCTTAATCAAGTATTCAATTGTCTCACTGTGTCTCCCGAGCCGGTTGATTCCCAGTTGTTTCTCCTTCATCTCGTTTATCCATAGGGTTTACCCCCCTTAACTTGATGTAGGGAGACAACTTAAACGGAGAGATCGGGGATCAGGGTGACAGCCCTCGATCAGAGCATTGTCGCGATGCCTAGACACTCTATGCGACAACATTTTTTGGCGATGTTGTCGGGGAATAGAGTTTTTTTTGTCCTTGGTTTCTTCGACAATCATCTCATCCTTTTCTTCTCTTACCAGGATAAGTTCCTTGTCCTTGGCTTCTTGCTTTCAGGTTTTTCCGTGTTAGACTTTTTGTCCAGGTGGCGACTCCATTTCATCTATCTTCTGCAAGAGTGGATACTAGAAGACATCCAAGCAATTTGGTTAATCCTGCTCCTAATCCTGAAAGGGCTCTTAGAGTACGATTATACAAACTTTCTTCTCGTACCGTTCTTGTTAATCTCGGACAAGAAGCTCTCTCTGATATCCATTTTCTTTTTACTAGCCCGGTCGAGCACAACATCATGGACATATTCGCCCTTTGTGACTCTGTTAAAATTCAAGGTTATCTCCATGATATTCCAAAGCATGGGATGGATAAATTGCCTATCTTTCAGGGCAATAATGCAATTAGTGCTAACTCTCATCTAAAATCTTTTAGTTCATGGCTGGGTAAGTATGCAAGGGTTGTTGATTTTAATCATGAAGATGTAAGGATGGCCCTTTTTGTTCTTACATTGGAGGGGGATGCTTTAGATTGGTTTACAGAAAAGCCTCAAAATTCATTTAATTCTTTGCAATCGATTGTTAATGCCTTTAAGGAAAAGCATGGAGATAAGAGAGAAGGAAGGCATCTCATAAAAGCTATCAGTATCATTAAAAAGAGAGAAAATGAGACCGTGGAGGAATTTAACAAGAGGTTCAATGATATCATTAAGGAATTACCTAAAGGTTATAAACCTACTGATAAATCTCTTCGGGACTTTTATATTGATGCCTTTAGCCCTGAACCTTCTTATGAGTTAAGACGTGCTAAACTTCCTGATTATAGGGATTGTCAAGCTTTAGTAGTAGAGCTTGAAAAGGATAAGGCGGCATCTGGGAAGTTTGAAATCCCTGGTTTTGATAGGGCTTCAATGAAATTGAAAGAACCTAAAGGAAAAGAGGTTCAAGAACCTAATAACGATCTTGTTCAAAAATTACTGCAAAAAATTGAAAGCATGGAGATTAACCAAGCGAAATTAACCTCTAACCATGCTAAGGAAATAACTACTTTGCAGAATAGGCTGGTCTAAATGGAAAGAGCTCAAGCGCAAAATTTCTAGCCTAGAAATAATAATAATAATCGAAATAATATTTGGCAGAAGAAGGGTCAATCTAGTGAGCAGAGACCAGCTAATCCGCTTGAACATACTAATTTGGTCGATGATGCTCCGCCTTATTGTCGAGCTTGCGGTGCTCTTCATGAGGAGGCAACTTGCCCCATAGTTAGAAGGACTTTGGATAATGGAATGTTTGGGGCAGGTAATCAAATAAATTGTGTGGGTAAAGAGTTTTCTTTGTCTATGGAAGACTAGATGGAAGTTAAGGAAAACAGTCGGGATGTTATGCATCCCTCGTCAGCTTTTAGTATAAATAATTTTGAAAATGAAGATGATATTATGGTTAAATTATATGATGAAAAACCTTCTCCAAAGAAAATCATGGAAATTGCTAAAGATAAGGGTTTAACTTATCAAAGAAGGGATAAAGATCAGAGCGAGAATCAAATTCCCCCTCGAATTTTTAACCCGGGTTCAA
Source organism: Pinus taeda (assembly GCA_000404065.3). Lineage (NCBI taxonomy): Eukaryota > Viridiplantae > Streptophyta > Pinopsida > Pinales > Pinaceae > Pinus > Pinus taeda. Next base: position 53,320 of record APFE030073440.1, on the reverse strand, counting down.
ACTCTGGATTAGATATTGATTTGGGAAGTTGGTTTAATAATGCAAAAATCTGGGTTCCTGTCTCTGAGATTGTGAAAATTCCTTCCCAAAGGGCTAAGTTACTAAAAGTTGTTGAAGCTCCTCAAGTGAATGTTTCTCAACAGAAAGCTCTGGAAGTTGATTATCAGGGTGCTCCTATATATTTGCAAAGTTCAGATTCGGATAATAAGGATCATCAGGCTTTCTTTATCACTTTGATGGTTAATGGATATAAATTGAATAATTGTATGCTGGATTCTGGTGCGTCAGCTTGTGTCATGACTAAGAGGGTCATGGAACAGCTTAATTTAAGAGTTTCTAGGCCTTACTACAATATATGTGCCATGGATTCTAAGAAGATTGAAGTTCATGATTTGATCAAGGATTTACAGGTTCATTTATCAGTTTACCCTGACATTATGGTTGTTATGGACATTGTCGTTGTTGATGTGCCTGATGCTTGGGGTATGCTTTTATCAAGAAAATGGGCCTCTGATCTAGGAGGGAGTATTCAAATGAATTGGTCATATGCTATGATTCCCTCTCCTAGAGGTGATGGTTTTGTGAGACTTAATAGAGAGCCCGAGAGAAGATTCGATGTTGAAGATCCTAAGGGACCTCATAATGAGATAATTAAAGAACAATCTGACATTGGGAATTATGCCATCATGTCTAATTCCATAGTTCTTCCTGATGATAAGGTTGATAAAAAGATTGGGGATCTCAAGGATAAAGTTTGGTATATGTATTTTGATGGTGCATCATCTAGGCATGGTAAAGGTGCAGGAATTGTATTAAAATCTTCCCTTGGTCATATTTTCAAGTTTGCCTATCGATTGGAATTTGAAGCAATCAACAACGTTGCTGAGTATGAAGTGTTGTTGCTGGGTCTTGAGTTGGCAAAGGCTTTAAAAATTAAGTTGCTTAGCATCAAGGGGGATTCTGACTTAATTATCATGCAGATTAAAAATAAATTTACATGTAAAAATCAAAGGTTAAGGAATTATCGAAATGTTGTATGGGATACTATGGAATACTTTGATGCCCTTGACTTTGAGGCTATCCCAAGAGAGCAGAATAGTTCGGTAGATGAGCTTGCTATCGCTGCTTCTACTTTGCTATTATCTGATGAGCTAATTAAGGATAAGATAAAAATGGAAGTTATATTTAGACCTTCTGTTTCAGATAACTCAGAGCATTGGCAAGTTTTTAACGACGAGAAACAAGTGATTCATTTTCTTGATAATTTGGATGAGTTTGAAAATTTTCGAATAGATTCTAAGGAGGATGGGTCTGATGATTATGAGCATATCATAAATCCTACTCCTAGGAATGTAGTTTCTTTAGAACAGCACTTTGATCGACATGATGCCACAAAGATGAAAGAGGAAAATAAAATGGATCCAGGCGAATACATCGAGATAAACATTGGTACTTCTAGGGATCCAAAGATCATTAAAATTGGTGAGGGTACTAATGTTGAAGAAAGAAAAAAGTTAACCAATTTACTTCGTGAATATCGGGATGTTTTAGCATTTTCTTATGATGAATTAAAAGGTTATAGGGAATATGTCATGGAGCATACTATCCCTTTGAAAGATGAAAATGCTAAACCCTTTCGTCAAAATCTTAGGCCGATAAATCTATGTTAGCCCCTTTGGTTCAAAGGAGCTTTCAAAAATGCTTGCAGTAGGAATTATTGCTCAAACGAGGCATTCAACATGGTGTTCCAACCTGGTGATTGTTAGGAAAAAGAACGGTACGATAAGGCTTTGTGTTGATTTTCGAAACCTTAATCTGGCATGCAAGAAAGATAATTACCTTTTGCCAAACATGGAGACTATGTTGCAAAGAGTAACTGGTTCTGGAATGATGTCATTGCTAGATGGTTTTTCTGGGTATAATCAGGTATGGGTTAAAAAGGAGGATCGTCACAAAACTACATTCACCACACCATGGGGTATTTCGAATATATTAGAATGTAGTTTGGATTAACCAATACTGGGGCTATATTTCAAAGGGCTATGGATTATGCCTTCAAGGGTTTAATTGGGAAGTTTATCGAAATTTATCAAGATGATCTTACTATTTTTTCTAAGGATGGTATTAGTCATATAAGACATCTTAGGCAAGTTTTTTAGAAATGTAGAGAATACGGGATATCTTTACATCCAGCTAAGTCTGTTTTTGGAGTAACTGAGAGGAAATTACTTGGTCACATCATTTCTAAAGAAGGAATCAAGATTGGTCCTGAAAGAGTTGAGGCAATCGAAAAGATTCATCTTCCCCATAATCTTAAATCCCTTCAGTCTTTCCTTGGAAAAACAAATTTTCTTAGAAGATTTATTCCAAATTACACAGAAGTAGCTAAGCCTATTCAAAGTCTTCTAAAAAAAGATGTAAAATTTGTTTGGCAAGAAGGCTTTTCAGTAAATCAAAAGTGCTATTGCAAAAGCCCCTATTTTAATTAGTCCTGATTACTCTAAGGATTTCATGATTTTCTCTTTCGCTTCTAAAGATACCATTGTTGGTGTCTTATTGCAGAAAAATAAGGATGGTCACGAGCAGCCTATTGCTTTCATGAGTAGAGCGCTTCAAAGTTCTGAATTAAAATACAATACCATGGAAATGCAAGCCTATGCCTTAGTCAAATCTCTTAAGCATTTCAAGACTTATGTGGGTTATTCCAAAATCATTGCTTTTGTCCCACATTCAGCGGTTAAAGATATATTAACTCAAACTGATTGTTTAGGGACTCGTGCTAGGTGGCTTACTAAAATACAAGAATATGATTTAGAGATTAGACCCACCAAGTTAGTCAAAGGCCAAGGCTTGGCTCAAATGATGACCGAAGGTAATGAAAAAGCTGTGAGTTTGATTTGTCTTAACGATCTATCTTCGCCTAAGTTGCAAAGATTAGGAGAGCATGAGTGGTACAAGGACATTATTTATTACTTGGTAAATCTTACATGTCATAACCATTTAGTCGCTCATAAGAGAAGGGCTCTTAGATTAAAAGCCTCTAAGTATTGCCTCATGAAGGATGGCCTTGGATGGAGAACTCCTAAGGGCATAGTACTTAGGTGTGTTGATGAAATTGAGTCCAAGAAGTTAGTTTTTGAGTTTCATTCAGGGTTTTGTGGTGGTAATTATGCTGCTGGAACTACTGCCCACAAAATTTTGAGAGCTGGTCATTATTGGCCTTCAATTTTTTCTGATGTGCATAAGTTTGTTAGAAGTTGTCAAGCCTGCCAATTGTTCACTGGGAAACAGAAGCTTGCTGCCCTGCCCTTACAACTTGTTGTAGTGGAGGCACCTTTTCAGCATTGGGCTCTGGACTTCATCGGGAAGTTTCATGAAAATTTTAACAATGGTTACTCATGGATTTTGACTGCTACCGATTATTTCACTAAATGGGTTAAAGCCATCCCTGCTAAGAATGCCACTGAAAAGGTCATTATGGATTTGATTGAAAATAATATCATTACTAGATTTGGTGTCCCTGCTAAGATCACTAGTGATAATGCCAAGGCTTTTAGTTTTTCAGAATTTTCATCTTTTTTGTTTCAAGTATGGCATTGTCTTATCTCATTCATCAAATTACTATCCTCAGCGTAATGGACTTGCTGAATCAAGTAATAAAAATCTCATAACCATTATCAAGAAGATAGTAGGAGATAATAAGCGGTCTTGGGATAACAAAATCAAGTATTGTTTATGGGCAGATAGAATTACTAAAAAGAAAGCTACTGGTAAAAGTCGCTTTGAATTGATTTATGGCTTGGATGTAACCTTACCTGTGCACCTGAAATTGCCAGCTTATCAACTCCAACATTTTTCCACTAATAAAGATGTTGTTCAACATAGAATTGATCAGATTGTGGAGTTGGATGAAACTCGTGGGACAACTTTTGATAATATATGTAAAATTCAATCTAACATTAAGAAAAGCTTTGATAAATCATCTCGATCTAGGTCTTTGCAAGTTGGAGATATGGTACTCCTTTGGGATCGCAAGAATGAAAAAGCTGGAAAACATAAGAAATTTGACAGTTTGTGGCTGGGACCATACATTATCCGAGACATTGTTGGGCCAAATTCATTCCACTTGAGCAGATTGGATGGTGAACCACTTGACTTACCTAGGAATGGCCAAATGCTCAAGCTATTCTTCACAGATAACCTCTGATGCCATGGGGCATCCTCTGTATTATATTTCTAACCCTACACCTTGTCATTTCAGCATTTCATTTCTATCTTAGGATTAGATTTACTTTTCATGTTACTAGATAGTTAATAAATGAAGAGCTTGTATCTTTCCTGTGCTTAATGTTATATGATGATTTTTGGATGTATGCTACTTATGTTTTGTTGTGTGTTGCATGGATGCAGATTCTGGATTCTCACATTCCTACAGTGCAGCGACGTGTCCCCAAGTAGAGCCAGATGTTGACCACTACGTGTCAACGACCCATAGCAGTACACCCCCTTTTTTCGCAAAAGGGATATGGCTTGATCAACGTGTCTGTGTTGTTTGACTATCATCATCAACCTGATCATGTTATATTGTAAACCCTTTCTACATGTGTAAATTGTAAATAATCTCAGCAGATCCGGTCGTATATGTAATTGCCTAGGTAAACCTATTTTTTTGATGACGATCTACATTCTGGAAGGTTTTTTGTCTCACCGATCCATGATCGGCAGAGTTTTCCTTCAGCCTTACCCCAAAGCCGAAATGGATTTTGTCACCAGAATGTTAGGGGAGTCCTAGTGTGCTAGATCAAGTCTATGTAAAAGTGATTTGGGAATAAATCCTAACTATTTGGTTAGGTTATTTTATTACAAATTGCTTGATTTGCTAAATTATATTTGTGTCGTAGAACTAGGTAGTCTGTGAGGGTCTTGCTCAAATGGGTTTTTCCCCTTTAGATGTAAAAATGTAAAATGTCTTAAGGGTTAGAGAAATAATTTATCCCCTCATAGGTCTTAGGTCCTAGGTAAATTTAAATTTTCCAGAGGTAAAATTCGTGGGTCCTTTAAAAAATTAAATCTTAACTGGTCCAAGGACTAAGGTTAGTTGATTATTTTGCTAAATTTTATGTCTTAGGTCCCTGGGGTTAAGTCAAAGTCAATTTTTTGAGGAAATAAATGCAAAATTTTAATTTTTGAATATATTAAAAATGTATTTAATTGAAAATTTTATTTCGTCAATATTTAAAATTTCGACAAATGAGATTAAAAGAAATTTTGATCCTCATCAACGGTCAAGATCGCTTTGACAAGGATCACTCGAACTAGTCGTTGGGAAATTTATCTTTAAATAGGGGGTTAGTTGTCAGTTGAGATCATTTGATCTTTGAGTCATGTTTTAAGTGAAGGCTCCCTTGTAATCCTTTTTCATGAGCAATAAAGAAAGACTTTGGGGTTAATTTCTGTTGGTGTTACTCTTCATGGAAATGTTGTAAGATGTGTTATTTTTATGCATAGATTTCCTTTTCAGCCATTGATAATAGCTTTCTAAAGAGTGGTTTAAGCACAGGTATCTTGCTTGATCACTGGGATTTGAATGGTAATTTAATTTCTGGATATAATAGCAAGTATCTCTATTAGATCTGAATTTTATTATCGTTTTCTCGCTCTACGTTAATGGTTGAATTGAGTTGTGCAAGGAATTCTTGATTTTGAGATCATCGGGCGTTTGGGGAAGTTTTCAATTGAACCAGCCAACTCCCGATTGGCATTTTCTGAAGAGCCCAGCTTGATTGAATCCCGGGCTTATCATTAAAAATTTCATTGTTGATGCATGAAGGGTTTTTGGCGAAGCACCTCCCTTTAGATGTAAAATAAAAAAAAATATATATCTATGCAAAATTGATAAATTTGGCTTTTCAGAGCCTCACATTATCAGATTTGGGAACGGAGTTAAACTCACACTCGCCAGATCTGGTAGATCTGCTACTCCTATGCATAGATCTATAATTTTTATTTTTATTTTTATTTTTCTGACTTAGGGTTTCTGGGGTTTTTTTTTTTTGGTATATTGGGGTTCTGGGTGTTTGTGTTTTCAGGAGCAGGTTGCAGATCTAAAGGTGAAGTTCGATTTTGAAGCCAGATCTAGGCCCTGGAGGGTAAGATCTGGCCTCAGAACCATCTCTTGCAACAACATTATTTCTGCAGTCCTGGGTTTTAAATTATTTTTTTTTATCTAGATACAATTTTACAGGTGTTCCAAGTAACAAATCTAAAGTATAAATGTGACATTTGATCAAGTATTTCTAGAAGACTTTGAGGTGTTTCTAGACCAACTGTCTGCCTGGTGTTTTTATTTTTTGTTGCCGGAATATTTTGAAAATTTTGGGCAGACTGTGTAAAACCCTCACTGCTCCTGACACCCATCAAATTTGTATTTCTTATTTGGCTACCAAACGCTTCCACGCATTTCTCTGCTCCAAACCTGCATACTATGTTCCCTACCTTCCTCTGCTCCACGCAACCATTTCCTCTGTCTAGCTCTCTTCACCATCGTAGCCCCGCCTCCTGTCCAAACAGCATACGCTAGCATCCATACCCTTGCGGCCTCTTCATTCGTTCTCCATGCCGCCAGAACGTCCAACCTAGCCCTCTATCCTTTGCGCATTTCCCCTTTCACCATAAACCTGCAAACAAATAAAAAAAACAAATACACTGCCCTCTCTATGCCTATCTAACCCCTTCTGCATTCACCCCTCACGCATTCTTCAAACCCTTGGCCTCTTATTTCCCCTTTCACCATAAACCTGCAAACAAGTTAAAAAAAAAAAATATGCTGCCCTCTCTGTGCCTATCTAACCCCTTCTGCCTTCCACCCTCATGCATTCTTCAAACCCTCGGCCTCTTATTTGCGTCCTCCTCCCTTCCACTCAGCCCGCAATCCCTCCTTCGTCCCTCCATCTTCTCGCTGTCCCACACATCTTGCCAAGCAAATCCTACGCAGCTCCAACCCTTCCATGCTGCCTCTTCGACCTGCAATTTAATATTTGCCTTTTCTCAACCCATACTTAGCCCAAGGCTTACCTCGGCCTCGCCTAGTCCCTTGGCCTTTCTGCCCTTCGACCCTGCCCTTCCTCGGCTCCATCGCAGCTCTATCCCTTGCATCCATCCCGTGCACCTTTCCTCATCTCCAAACCTGCATCCTCTCCTTGCAGCTATCACCGCCATCAACCTACAAACAAATCTCCTCTCTCGCCGATTCACATTTAAAACAAAGAATTCGACTTTCTCATTTTAGGTATACGGGTTATGGTTAGGATTATGATATATATGCATGGTTTAGTTTTAGGTATATAAATGGTTAGGATGTATATATTTATTAGTTTCATTAAATTTTAACTTAGGACTTCAACAAAAATAAAAAATTTCGATCTAGTTTATTTTAATTTTTCACCTTTTTTACTTTACTTTTTCATTAAAAAAATCTAAAATATCCTTGAAAAAAAAAAATTAAAAAAAAATAATAATTATTAAATCTTTTTCGATTTATTTTGGTCACATTTAGTCTTGCTTAGCACATCGAAAGATTTTCTTAAAAACTAATCAAATTTTTCAAGGGAGAGTTTTGTGGTATTAGTACTTGTCATTTCTCAATAGTTAAATGTGCTTAAATGTTTATCTAAAGATTAACTATTTGAAAGTGGCGAATTTCCTAGATTTGGGATTGAAACTGGTTAGCTTTTAAATTTCGTGGTTTAATTGCTAAGGCATTGTGTATCTAGTGAAATTGATAGTTATTGCTTGGATTATTTAATGTTCATTACATGCTAGACACTTTGCAACTATTTTCAAGTGATTGTTAAAGATTTTTATTGTAGAATTGCAAATAGATTTCATCTTCCTAAGCAACAGTTGATAATCAATTACTTTGATAATTGACTCCATAAGGCACTGGTATTAATCATTTAAATTTTAATCTAAATCTTGCTAAGCCTTAATCAAGTATTCGATTGTCTCACTGTGTCTCCTGAACCGGTTGATTCCCAGCTATTTCTCCTTCATCCCGTTTATCCATGGGGTCTACCCCCCTTAGTTTGTTGTAGGGAGACAGCTTAAACGGAGAGATCGGGGATAAGGGTGACAGCCCCCGATCTGAGCGTTGTCGCGGTGCCTAGACACTCTGTGCGACAACAGGGCTTTCTCCCTCCTCTTTTGCCTCTTCCGTGGTCTTACTTGGCATTTTTCCTTAGCTTTTAGCCCTAGCTTGACCTCTGTCATTTTCTGAAATTTTTTGGGACTGAAGTTTGGTGTATTTTGCAAAAAATTTGGTCCAAAAGCTTGTGTTTCAGGTGGCATCTTCATTGCAAAATTTTGGCAAGGTTATTTACAAGGCCTTGGGCCTAGGGTTTGCTCTCTAAACCCTATGCTCTCATTGTTTTACTACATCTGTAAATTATGATTTATAGAAGTGACTTAAAAGCCCTAAAAACATATCTAATTGGTCAAAATACTTTAAAATTGTATAATAAAATTTTCCTAGAATTTTGACCACTTGGGCATTGAAGATCTAGGTTAGATCTAGTAATTTTCTTTCTGGAAATTCTCTGCATAATCACTGAATCAGATATGATGTTTTCTTAATAACATACTTTTAAGGGTTTGAAAATCATATTTTTCAGTTTCGCAAGCTCTGTCTAAATTTTGGGCATGTTTTGGCACTCGTTGTAGCATTGATAGCTCATTGTTTACATCTTTTCCTACTACTATAATAAACATTGCAAATCTGATATAATTGTGGTAATCTCATCATAAGAAGGCTGAATACATCTATATTATTAAGTTGGAAAAGTTGATTTGATAGTTGGTTTCTCTTTCTCACATTTGGCAAGCATATGCATCTTGAAGTTAGCATGTAAGGCAAATTTATTCACTGCTACCATAAATTTCTTATTGTTGTCATTATCATTCACTTATTGCTCATCAAGAGGTCATTGGAACACAAATTACATAAGTGTTTTCATAGTTTTACATTCTATTGTTCCTTGTTGCTAGAATTGATATTGTGGAAATAGCTAACACTATCTTTTCTTTGTGAGTTTATATGCTATAAAGTTCATTCTCCACATCTAATAAGCTCACTCACTAAAGCACTCTAATCATCCTTTCCTTGGTATTGAGTATCTTTGGGCAGTTGAAATCTAATTGGCATTGGAATATCTTGAGTGGTTGTGATTGGCATCTTGTGTTGTTATTATTGGCTAATCAATAAGTGGATAAGTGTTTCAATTTCCTTAAATGGATATCGTTGGTTAAGCATCTTGTAGATTGATATATTGTTTAACATCGGTACTTGTATCATTAAGCACTCATCTTGTTCTAAGATTGTCTTTTAGTCCATTATTGAAGTTCTCTTGTCATTAAGGAATAAACACAAATTTAAGTACTTAACGACTTAAACGATCTTAACTCAAGTGGCTTCATTCATCATCATTGCATAATCATTCTAAGGCTAGTCTTGCATTAAAAACTTACCTCCAAGCATAAGCTTGGTTGATAGACTCATAGGACAACCCTTTCTCATTTAATTTGAGGGATTCAGCGCTTCTTAGTGGTTAACACAGTGACCTTGCAGTCGTCAGAGTCATGGTCTTTGTAGCGCCTGAGGCAGTGGGTGGTTGGAACACAGGGGGAGGTATCGTTAATCAAGCCTTTGCTTGCTTCCAATTGGCTTCCATCCCACAACCTACTTTGAACACTGTTCTCAAAACAATTAAGAGAAAATTTCCATTTAGACTAGGCATATAATCTTAAACTAACCAAGATCCTTGCATCACACTTAGATTTTAGGACTTGCACTTCATATAGGTTAGCTAATCATTTAAGCAGTAGTTGTCGATCTAGTTACTTGGCTTTAATTTGTAACAAGCAATAAATTTTGACTTCATAAGGCACTGGTCTCAATTCTAAATCTAATCGAATCCTTAATCTTGCTAAATTCTACCGAGTAGCTAGGCCATTGAACTGTCTCCCGGACAAATTGGTTCCCAACTTGTTTTCCATCATCTCATTTCCATAGGGACTACCCTCCAAAGTTTGTTGTTGGGAAACAGCTAGAACGGAGTGGGCGGGGATCAGAGTGACAACCCCTACCCTGAGTTGTTGTCGCGGTGCCTGCACAATCTAAGCGACAACACGATCATTTAATTATGTAACAACCTAGGTAAGCCTATGATTTTGGTGACGAATTTCATCCTAGGATGTTTTTCGTCGCATTGCTTTTTTGTGTTTCTAAACACGAATGATCAACAAAGTTTTTCCCTCCAACCTCAACCCAAAAGCTAGGGTGGAATTTATTGCCGAAGTCTTAGGTGAGTCCTAGTGTTTTATTCGAGTCTATTGTAAAAGTGATTTGGGAATAATTTAAGCTAATTGACTAAATTATTTTATTACAAATCACTTGGTATACTAGATTATATTGTGTCGCAGAATTGAGTAAATATTATGAGGGTCTGTAATGAACGAATCTTCCCCCTTTGAGGGTTGAATTTGTAAAATTATATGTAAAAAATATTTTTAGTGCATAGTCCCTCATACTTAGACACCATGGCTAAAATATTTAAGGGTGGAAAAATAATTAATCCCCTCATGAGTCAATTAATTAATTTTTCTAGCAAAGATAAATTAAATCTTAAGCGAGAAAATCAATTAACTTAGAGTCAAAATTAAAATGTTAGAGAAATTTATTTCTCCAAGTGGAAAAATTCGTGAGTCTAAAAGAAGTTAATTTTTTTAGATCCCCCACCATGGGAATATTGGAAATTTCAAGAAAATGTGGACCCTTGGACCTTGGTGGTTAAGTCAAAGTCCATTTTTTGAGAAAATTAATTCAAAATAATAACTTTTGAACTAATAAAAAATGGCTTTAATGAAAAAATCGAAAATTCCTCAAAAATAAGTATTTTCAACAGCATAGATTAAAAGTTGATCAAAGATTTATCAACAATCGAGATTATTTTGATGGGGATCAAGCCAACTAGCCATTATTTTCAACTTGGAGGGATTTCCCTATAAATAGAAAGCATTTGGCTTCTATTTTTCATCTTGATCTTTGGTCAGATGTAATTTTGTACACATTGATGTTGTTGATCAATGGTTGTCATTGATGTCAACCCAAGCAGCACTAGGGGCTACCTCGATCTTGCATGGGCATTTTGACTTGACAACTTACTCTATTCTGAGTGAAGGATCTTCTAGATAGATTCTATTCGTCGAGATCTTTCGGTTGATATATGGCACGCCAAGTAATTCTTCACGATTTGAGAGATATTCATGTTTGAAGTTATTAACCCCAGTTAGTGGGCTAAAATCCTATGGGGTTGTGGCATGGCACTCATAATTAGTTGTGGTCATTGAATAGTCAATAATTAATAATTTTTTTTGCTCCTAAAATCTCTCCAACGTTCACTTGTTGAGGACCCTCACAACTCAAGACATTCATATAAATAATGACTCTCATATCCTCCTCTAGTGGCGATTTTGTGGCCTCAAACAGGTCATCGTGACATTTTCGCTATAAATTTTTTTCTATGAAGCTTCAAAAACTGAAATTAAAACCCATTTGAACCGAAATCTTGATGAACCTCGTGATCGAATTTCAGATCTTGGTTTGTTATATTTTTGGAGATATGATCCGAGGAAGTTAGGATTTTTGCATGCTCCTAAATTCCATGTCAAACAGGTGACGTTGGGAAAATCGTCATAACTTTCTCTCTGAGCATTGGATTCAAATTTCGTAAATAGTCACAGAAAGAGGACGGACTGTAGTTTGTTGAATAGCGTTTTCTAGGCCGAAGGTTGCAACAATGACACGTGGTACTTCGTACAAGTTCACGCTACTAAACTATTCTATAATCAGGTCGTCATGGGAGATTGGGCATAACTCTTTCTTGAAGAATCCAATCTTGATCTGGTCTATGGGGTTGGAAAGAGGACTCAGAGGGCTACCACGGGACGAAATTTCAAACCCTGGAGATTCGAAATTACATAGATACAACAGATTCAAATCAACCTCCTAGAAGGCAAGAAAAAACATGCATTCAAGGATCACTGCAGTAAGGACCACACATCAACAGTCAAGGGTAAGTCCCCTACAACAAGGTATGTATGATTAGTGTTTACATTTGAATTTTGAGTATCATATCTAACATATGTTTTTGCAAGAAAACGTAAGTATATACAGTGTCTCGGTTATATCTCTACGTCTCTATATGTCACAATTAGTTTCTAAGATGTCCTATTCTTGATACCTCACATTTTATGCTACATATTCTTGGTGCTACACCAAGTTTGCTAAGTCTATATGATGTTGTAACTTGTAAGTTCATGTTACTTGTCTTGTCATAGTTAATAGAATGGTCTTTGTTGTTGTACTTAGAACTTGGTCCATCACAAGTCTAGGGTCTGTCATCAGTTTTTATTGTATATATCTTTAGGTTAGTTTTGGATATAGTCTTGCATAGAGTCCAGGCCTATATCAAGAGTGGGAGTCTTTATCTACTGCTGCAACAAGTCAAAAACAAAAGTGACAAGCACACTTCAAGTACACATTGTAATTTAATTTGTATTTATTCATTATTATGCACTTACATATGTTTTGCAGGCAGAGGTAAGTTGAAGGGTATTTTGTTTTGTTTTGGGGATTGGTTTCGCCTGTCAAATTTTGCATGCAAGTAGAAGAAGATTCAAATAGAACTTCAAGCAAGAATTCAAGAGGAAAAGTATCAAATCAAAGGAAGCATTGCAGCGGGACATCCTTTGAAGACATGACAACCATCTGCATATTGTGAAGAAGTATCAAGGCCAAGAGTCATCATTGTAAAGTTGTAAAAGAGTCATTTGTAAAAGAATCATCATTGTAAATTGTAAAAGAGTCATTCTGCCTAGAGTCGAAGAGGCAGTGTTGGGAGGTATAGGAGTCGTTGTTGGCATGATGCCATGGTTGGGTTGCAGGTCATAGAGTGATTGGGTATTTGGTCAAGTAGACGAAAATCATTGTACGTCTTCTGTATCATGGATTGTTGTCCCTGGTTTGGGAATCCACAGTCTTGTCTTGCAAGGAGGTGCTAGGTAGGTGTATGAAGTCGCATACAGGTTGGGGCCTGTGAACAACTGAGGGTGGTAGGGTGGTGCTAGGGCGAGTTGTGGCTCGCTAGGATGTTGGGGCATCCATTCAGTTGACTACTGAAGAAACCAGGGCGTTGGGGCATCCTTCCAGTGGGAGCTGGAAAAGAATGCTTTTCTAAAATTCTAGGAAGTTGTTGCTTTCATTTTAGTTGGGGCTAAAGATTAAAGAATTTATTAGAAAAGCGTTCGGTGGTTTTGACCTGGAGGGGGTTTTCCACCTAAAATTCTCGTCTATTGTGTTCTTTTATTTACTATTATTATTGCATAAACATTAATAATAATTAAAGATTAACTAATGCTCTGAAAAGATTTAAAATTGCTAATTGCTAAGGAATGTGGATTCACCCCCCTTCAGTATTTCCAACAATTAGTAGCAGAGCTTGGTTCCTTCAGTAACAGTTTAACCACTGGAAGTCAGTTTTCAGAGCATAGAGATGGGAAAGTCAATGAAGCAAGTTACAAGGATTTCAAATGAAGGTACATGTACAACAAAATCTGAAGAAAGTGAGTATTGTGTACCAACCCCTGATTTGGATGCAGATAATCACTGGATATGGGAATCCAGGATGGAAGTACATTTGCAAGCACATAAAGTATGGGAATCAATTGTTTCTGGAGACACATGTACCAACGAAGCTAAAAGGTACAATTCAAAGGCCATGAATGTAATTTTGAATGTTTTGCCAAATTCTGTGAAAACAAAAGTTGGTCAATGTTCAACAGCTAAAGCTCTTTGGGAAAAGCTTCATAATCCCTATTTAACAAAGCAATCAGGTCAAGATGTTATTGAAAATTCAGATCCTTCTGATTATGATGAAGAAATGGGAGAAATGAGTAAAACAGAGTTTGAAAATCAAGTGATCAGGGTGATAAAAGAACTCAAAAGTCAAAAGCAAAAGACAAGACTTTTGGAAACAGAATTGAAGACAGCAAAAGAACTCATCAAAGAAAATGAAGAGTCTCAAAAGATGATTAGTAGTCTTAGAACTCAATTGGAAGAAATCAAAAATACAGCGACACGAGACCTCAAGAGAGAATTCCAACAGAAGCAACAAGAACTCAACACAACGTTTGCAGAGATTAGCAGGATCACACAACAGATGCAGGAAGCAGAAATTGAAAGGAAGGAATCTGATCAAAGATACATATCCGTTGTTGACCAAAAGCAAAAGGAATTAGAAACATCTTCAGTAGAAATAAGCAGGCTCAGGATTGAAAATGAGAAGCAGAAGAAACAAATACAGGTTCTCAACAGAGAAGTAGAGAAGACCACTCTTCTCAAGCTACAGGTTGAGGAGGCAGAAAAAAGAAGGAAGATCTTGAAAAGATGGTTTCAAGAAGATCTTGCTCAAAAGCAAGAACTTGATGCAACCCGTGGTGAGATCAACAAACTCAACGGATCACAAAAAGAACACTTACAAGATAAGATAAATGAAGAAGCAAAAATGAAGGCAATTAAAGATGGTAAAGCTCCAGTTGATGAAGGTACAAGCTCCACATCTTCGCAGGATGATTCTAAGAAGGAAATTGATCAAAGTGAAAAGCCAAAGAAGATTGTTGCAACTCCAAAGAACAAGACCAAAGCAATCAAGAACAAAGGACCACAACAAACTACAACAGCGCCTCCAAAGAAGAATGAAAAATATTCTAGGTATGTTCGTTTATTTAATGGTTATTGCTTTTTATGTGCTAACTATGGACATATGGCTAGGGGTTGTGAAGTTTTTGACAGGTACAATCATTATCTGCAAAACCCTAGAAGCAAGTGTGCAAGATCACAAGACAGGTTCCACGATTTTGTCATAAGAGAATACGTGCTAGATGGGCCAAACATTGAATGTTTCAAATGCCATAACTATGGCCATGGTGCTCGTGGTTGCAGATATCAGATGGAACCACTTATGCTTCAAGTGTCATAACTATGGTCACATGGCTCAAGATTGCAGGAATAAGAAGGTCTGGAAAAGGAA
This sequence comes from Pinus taeda, assembly GCA_000404065.3. Taxonomy (NCBI): domain Eukaryota; kingdom Viridiplantae; phylum Streptophyta; class Pinopsida; order Pinales; family Pinaceae; genus Pinus; species Pinus taeda. The sequence continues at coordinate 38,177 of APFE030073440.1, read as the reverse complement.
ACAGGTATAGGAAAACAAAGCAGATAACAAGGTTTCAGCAGTTATGCTTTTAGGATTTGTAAAAGAAAAAGGTCATGAGGAATTAGCAGTTGCTTCAGATAATGACTCAAGTCAAGATGGCCCGTTAGGTGACTCACTATTTCGAACAATCTGACTTGTTGACTCCTTAATGTTTGTAGAGGAGTCTATGCAGCAGTATATGGCACAAGTCTACGATTGATAAGAAGGTAATTTGAACAAGATGGTAGTTTTATTACAGGTTTAGGGGGGAGAAAAACAGTTGAAGGATTACAGGTTACCAAGAACAAGGCAAGTTTAGTCTGCAAAGGATATGCACAGGTTGAAGGAATCGATTTTGAAGAAACATTTGCTCCCGTTGCCAGAATGGAAGCTATCAGGATGTTTCTCGCTTATGCTTGCTCAAGAAAAATCAAGATTAAAGAAGGCTTTATATGGTCTCAAGCAAGCTCCTAGGGCTTGGTATGCTCGTCTTGACAAATATCGACATCAACAGGGATTCAAGAAAGGAAGTGTTGACAGCAATCTTTATGTTAAAGTGGATTGAGATAACCTAACAATTATCGAAGTATGTGTGGATGATATAATCTTTGGAAGTAGTGATGACAGATTAAGTAAAGACTTTGCCACAAAAATGCAAAGTGAGTTTGAAATGTCTATGATTGGCGAACTGACATACTTTTTGGGGCTTCAGATTTGTCGGCAGGATAAAGGAATATTCATATATCAAACCAAGTACATCAAGGAAATGCTCAAAAAATTCTTGATGGAAGATTTCAAGCCATTCCTTACCCCCATGATAACCGATTGCAAGTTAAGCTTAGAAGATTCGTCAAAGGATGTGGACCAAAGGTTGCATAGATCCATGATTGGTAGTCACCTATATGTGATAGCCTCCCGACCTTATGTGATGCAGGCAATTGGACAAGTAGAAATATTCCAAGCAGCACCAAAAGAATCTCATATTATTGCCATCAAAAGAATTCTTTGATATCTTAACGGCACAGCAGAATATGGTCTATGGTATCCCAAAGGAAATGATTTGGTTATCCAAGCTTATACAAATGCAGATTGGGCAGGAAGTGTTGATGATCATAAGAGTACCAGTGGAGCAGCATTCTATCTAGGTGGTTGTCTTGTTTCATGGTTAAGTAAAAAGCAGTCTTCAATCTTGTTATCCATAGCAGAAGCAGAATATATCGCGGCAACAGCTTGTTGTACACAATTTCTTTGGATGAAGCGAACTTTGCAAGTTCTTCAAGTCAAGTTTGATGAGCCTATTCCCATCTTTTGCAATAACACCAGCGCCATCAGTATCTCCAAGAATCCTGTGATGCATTCCAAAACGAAGCACATTCCGATTAAATATCATTTCATTAGAGAGCAGGTCGCCGAAAAAAATATCAAGCTTGAATATGTTGGCACAAAGGAACAAATTGTTGACATCTTTACCAAACCATTACCTCGTGAAGCATTTGAGTATCTTCACCAAAAGCTTTGGATTTTCCCAAGTTTTCATTAGACTCTTTCTCTTATCTACTCGAGTAGAAAGGGGGAGTGGAGGTGTGTATAGGTCTGCAGGATGGTTGTTTGTTAGGTGGAGTTACTCTTTTCCATTGATGACAAAGGGGGAGAGAAGGTAGTAGGAAGAAGTGTCATGATCACAAGGGGAGTACTTGTGTTGCCATCAATGCCAAAGGGGGAGATTGTTGATCAGTGGTTGTCATTGATGTCAACCCAAGCAGCACCAGGGGCTACCCTGATCTTGCATGGGCATTTTCAGTTGACAACTTACTCTATTCTGAGTCAATGATTTTCTAGATGGATTCTACTCGTCGAGATGTTTCCGTTGATATATGGCACGCCAAGTAATTCTTCACGATTTGAGAGATATTCATGTTTGAAGTGAGTAACCCCAGTTAGTGGGCTAAAACCCTATGGGGTTGTGGCATGGCACTCATAATTGGTTGTGGTCATTGAATATTTAATAATTAATAATCTCTTTTTGCCTCCTAAAATCCCTCCAACATTCACTTGTTGAGGATCCTCTCAAATCAAGACATTCATATAAATAATGACCCTCATATCCTCCTCTAGTGGGGATTTTGTGGCTTCAAACAGGTCATCGTGGCATTTTCGCTATAATTTTTTTTTGCGAAGTTTCAGAAGATGAAATTAAAACTCATTTGAGTCAAAATCTTGATGGACCTTGTGACCGAATTTCAGATCTTGGTTCACTATATTTTCAAAGATACGATCTGAGGAGGTTAGGATTTTTGTCGGCTCCCAAATTCCATGTCAAACAGGTGACGTTGGGAAAATCTTCATAACTTTCTCTCTGAGCATTGGATTCAAATTTTGTAAATAGTCACAGAAAGAGGACGGGTTGTAGTTTGTTGAGTAGCGTTTTCAGGGTCGAAGGTCGCAACAGTGGCACGTGGAACTTCGTACAAGTTCACTCTACTGAACTAGTCTATAATCAGATCATCGTGGGAGATTGGGCATAACTCTTTCTTGAAGAATCCAATCTTGATCAGACCTGTGGGGTTGGAAAGAGGACTTAGAGGGCTACCACAGGACGAAATTTCAAACTCTGGAGATCCGAAATTACATAGATACAACAGACTCAATATCAAGCTCCTAGAAGGAAAGAAAAAACATGCATTCAAGGATCACTGCAATAAGGACCACACATCAACAGTCATGGGTAAGTCTCCTACAGCAAGGTATGTATGATTAGTGTTTACATTTGAATTTTTAGTATCATCTTTGACATATGTTTTTGCAAGACAACGTAAGTATATACATTTTCTCGATTATATCGCTTTGTCTCTATATGTCACAATTAGTTTTTCGGATGTCCTATTCTTGATACTACACATTTTATGCTGCATATTCTTGATGCTACACCAAGTTTGCTAAATCTATATGATGTTGTAAGTTCATGTTACTTGTCTTGTCATAGTTGATAGAATGGTCTCTGTTGTTGTACTTAGAACTTGGTCCATCACAAGTCTAGGGTTTGTCATCAGTTTTTATTGTATATATCTTTAAGTCAGTTTTGGATATAGTCTTGCATAGAGTCCATACCTATATCAAGAGTGGGAGTCCTTGTCTATTGTTGCAACAAGTCAATAACAAAAGTGACAAGCACACTTCAGGTACGCATTGTAATTTTAATTTGTATTTATTCATTATTATGCACTTACATGTGTTTTGCAGGGAGAGGTAAGTTGAAGGGTATTTTGTTTTGTTTTGGGGATTGGTTTTGCCTGGCAAATTTTGCATGTAGGTAGAAGAAAATTCAAGTACAACTTCAAGCAAGAATTCAAGAGTAGAAGTATCAAATCAAAGGAAGCATTACAGCAGGACATCCTTTGAAGACATGACAACCATCTGCATATTGTGAAGAAATATCAAGGCCAAGAGTCATTTGTAAAAGAGTCATCATTGTAAAGTTGTAAAAGAGTCATCATTGTAAAGATTGTAAAAGAGTCATTTGTAAAAGAGTCAATCTGCCTAGAGTCGAAGAGGCAGTGTTGGGAGGTATAGGAGTCACTGTTGGGATGATGTCATGGTTGAGTTGCAGGTCATAGAGTGATTGGGTTTTTGTTCAAGTACACGAAAATCATTGTACATCTTACTGTATCGTGGATTGTTGTCCTTGGTTTGGGAATTCACAATCTTGTCTTGTAGGGAGGTGCTAGGTAGGTGTATGAAGTCACCTACGGGTTGGGGCCTGTGAACACTTCAGGGTGGTAGGGTGGTGCTAGGGGGAGTTGTGGCTTGCTAGGATGTTGGGGCATCCATTCAGTTGACTATTGAAGAAACCAAGGCGTTGGGGCATCCTTCCAGTGGAAGCTGGAGAAGAATGATTTTCTAGAATTCTAGGAAGTTATTGCTTTCATTTCAGTTGGCGCTGAAGATTAAAGAATTTATTACAAAAGCGTTCAGTGGTTTTTCACCCGGAGGGGTTTTCCACCTAAAATTCTTGTGTCTACTGTGTTCTTTTATTTAATGTTATAACTGCATAAACATTAATAATAATTGAAGATTAACTAACGCTCTGAAAAGATTTAAAAGTGCTAATTGCTAAGGAATACTGATTCACCCCCCTCTCAGTATTTCCAACACGTGTGAAGCCATTGTTCTGCTAGGAACATTTGAATCTCATAATAAAGTACTTTGGGTTATAGTTCATGGTGTCTTTGCCTCATTGATCTATGGTATGTGTTAGTTATGTGCTTTCATATTGTGCTTCAAATATTATATGAATTGTTATTTCATTTGTAGATGATAGGAACATTATTGGTAAGTTTTGGGCTATCTTAGGTGATCCAATTCATTGTATGATCTAGAGATTTTTTCTTGAGAAATATATAGAGTTTGCAGGTTCCTTGGCCCTTGGGCTCCAAGTTCACAGACTGTGGGCATAGGCTGACCTTTTTTGAACTTCAAATATTTTATGTGATTTTCTCACTTCGCTAAGGCTATGGTTAATATCTATCTTTCGAAATACATTTAGCCATTATCAAATTTTATAAAAAAATTATTCTTCAAAATATCTCTTAAGCGTTGTATATTTTTATATTTGTATATTTGTAAATAATTTTTTGTAGAATAACTTTTTTATATAATTTTTTCTAACTCTTGTTTTGCAGCTGGGGTTTGGAATTTTTGTATATATTGGGGTTTTGTATACTTTTATTTTCATTAGTGCAGGGGATATTCAAGAAGATTTGTGGGGTTAAAGCTAGATCTAGCCCCTTCAGGGTAAGATCTAATCTCTAAAATTTTTGTAGGATCAGCGATTGAAGATTTTGTAGTGATTTGGGCAAATTATTGAAGATTTGAGGTGAATTGAATTTTTGGTGAGGGTTTGTACTTTTTTTAGGGCCTCCAGGCCCAGCGCCCTCCTCCTAGCCCAGTTGTCTATTCATTTGGGTAGCATCGGATGTGCTCTAGCCACGAAATTTGGTGGAGAGGTTGGGGCACACGAGATCTCCAATACCCAGAAAGGGTTTTGGGCAGATTCTAAACAGTTCAGGAGATACTAAAATAATTAATATTTTTAATGGAGTCCCTAAGTCTAAACTTAGGGAAAATAAAATATTAATGTGGATTAATTTGAAACTGTGTTAGAATGGTCCAAAAGCCATGGATCAAGCCAAATCTAATCTTAGCCGTTGATTAGGGACTTAATCTCAGTCATTGATATGTCAACGAGAAAGGCATAAGAGGAGGCTTGAGGGTCACTTGGAGAGTACACCAGATGATCAGTCATTCTATTCTCTAGAGCGGGTTTTGCTAACAGAGATAGAATCAGTGATCGGAGTTGCAGCTGAAGGGCATTGAGTACAGAGAGACAGAGAGGCAGAGATAGTGCCGGGAGAGCAGCAAGTATCCAGAGAGAGTGATGCAGTAGCAGCCAGGGCTCACGCAGAGGCAGTCGGGAGCTACGCAGAGCCTCAAAGAGGCCAACGTTGCTGACGCAGAAGGTTAGGAGACTGACGTAGGGCCTCCTATGGCTAACGTAGACCCATTTAGGGTGACACAAGGCCAGCGCTGGGCAGAGTGGGGCTGACGCAGTCCAGAAAGGGCATGCGTTGGGGATTCTGGAGTAGATTGGAGCTGAGGAGCTACCAGAAGGATTATCCGAGGTTTCAGCTAGGAAATTTGTCTCAAACTGAGAGGTATTACTACCAAGGAAATTCTTTGTTGGGTAGGCCGGTTTTGGCACCCAGACTATACTCTGATATTGCTTAATAAGAAAACACTCAGATAGTTGCACCAGTTTTCCCACATTGGGTTTTTCTAGGGACATTGGTCCAAAAATAACAATGTAATTTGGTGTGATTGTTTCTGTTTCTTTCATTTGTTGATCTGTAATATGTTGAGGATACACTAGTGTTTATTTTCAGTATTTACATTGTAAATAACCTGTTAAGTAACGGAACAAGTAGGTAGGAATAAATCAGATAAAGTGCATAGAGGGCTTCTAACTAGTAGACTTAAAAACTTCAACATGGTATCAGAGGGTGATTGCAGATCATAGGAGGACTAAGGACATCAGCCAAGCAGAGCAATAGTAGCAGAAAACAGTTGTCCCAAGGTGACAGAAGTTGTTTCTAGTAGAGCAACAACAAGGGAAGGGTGATGCAGTGCCTGCGTCATCAAGGGTGAGCCAGGAAGAGGCAGCACAGAGACTAAGGAAGGCAAAGGGAGCCTCACGCAGAAGCTAGGAGGGCTTATGCAGTTGGCTAAGGAGGTCGGGTTGCTAGTGACGGGATTGCGCAGAGCCTAGGAGCTCTCACCATCAGGTTGTTAGGGTTTAAAAGGTTGTGGGAACATTGCAGAGTGGAGTTGGTGAGATATTGTAGTCAAAACAGTACCTGACAGGGAAAGGCCAAGAGGAGGGAGTTGCTACCGAGGGTTTATAGCCGAAAAACCTGGATCAGTGGTGCAGTTGCACAGACGATCAGAGTAGGGGGCATCTCAACATCGGCAGAAGGATTTCTAGGAGGGAAATCGAGACTCAGAGGGAGTCAGATTGAGAACTTCCAGGAGTGAAGTAGAAGAGCATCATGGCTCTACACGGAGTAAAAGACCAGGACAAGCTAGACGGAGCGTCGAACTTCGCAGTCTGAAAGGCCAGAATCTTATCCATACTTGACAAAAATCGTGTCAAGAACTTCACCTTGAAGATTATAGCTATCCCAGTCAACCTAAATGATAATGACAAGTATGAGGAGGCAATGGCAAGGATCAAGAGCATCATCCTTGACTAGGTCAAGGACCATGTAGTACCACACATTGCCGAGAAGGAAACGGCATATGAGATGTGGGAGGCCCTCAAGAAATTGTACCAGCATACTTCTGTGCAGAGAAGAATGTTACTAGGAAATCAACTGAGGTCATATCAGATGAAGAAGGGAGAACCAATTGACACCTTCCTTGGAGGACTAAACGAGATCTGAGATCAGTTGACTGCTATAGAAGCCACGCCGGCTCAAGAATTGATGGTGAGGACAGCCCTGAATGCAGTCTCAGAAGACTGGGAGGTATTTGTCTAGAGTATACTGGGCACAGGGACACTTCCACCGTGGGATGAGATGTGGGTTTCTCTTTGCCAAGAAGAGATCAGACGACAGTCGAGGATGGGTAGCAGCAGCAAGGGGATCAAAGACAAGCAAGAGGAGGAAGATGTTGCCCTAGCATCTAAGAGAAAGCAGGAAAAGTGGAAGAAGAAGGATCTCACCAAGGTCAAGTGCTTCCATTATGGGGAGCTGGGTCATTATGCGACCCAGTGTCCAAGGAAGAAGAGTAAGGGAGAGTCTTCCGAGAGTAAGGCAACGCCAGCAAGAGCAGAGAAGGAAGTGTTGATAAACGATGACTGTGCCATGAGTGCACACACACCACTTGAGAAGAAGTGGGGAGACATCGAGTTGTAGTCAGGCGAACTACAGGCGATGAGGGGTAGGATCCTTGAGGTACCCAGCATCTTGGATCAGACCTTGCTACGGGAGCCCCAAAGAGGAGTAGCAGGATTGGCTGATGTGGGTAGAGATGGATGCAGATGGAGCAGCAGAGAGAGCTACAGTGCAGGAGTCTCGAGACAACGCGAGGCTAGCAGGTTGCAGCAGTGTGAGAGGCACAAGAGTGTTGCACCAGTGCAGGATGGCACAGAAAGGTGTGCAATGGTGCGAGATGCAGGGAGTTGTTGCAGCAGCGCAGAGGTTAGAGAGGGAGCACTTGTCAGCGGCAAAGGAAGCTTCAGCGTCAGGATTGTCTCTAGCCCAGCAGGGAGGTCAGAGTTGGGAGATCAGTTACCTACTTCTTAGTAACTAAGTTGTAGTGCAGCAGTGGGCAACACGATGCAACATGATGAGAGGAGGTGCAGTGCAGATGCATTGTTGGGAGAAAGGACTAGTAGCAACACGGATGCAGAGGGAGTTGTCATACAGATGCAGCAGTGGCAGTGGCAGAACCATGGGTAGCAATACAAGATACAACAGTGCAGAGGCTGGTGGGCAGTAGGCCTAGCATCAGCATAGGAACCAATGCCAGATGATCAGGGTGATACTCAGTGAGGAGTATCACTAGAGCACACTCCTCACTAAGAGAGAGTGTTGATTTGGGGTAGCATCGGATGTGCTCTAGCCACGAAGTTTGGTGGAGAGGTTGGGGCACATGAGATCTCCAATACCCAGAAAGGGTTTGGGCAGATTCTAAACAGTTCAAGGGATACTAAAATAATTAATATTTTTAATGGAGTTCCTAAGTCTAAACTTAGGGAAATTAAAATATTAATGTGGATTAATATGAAACTGTGTTAGAATGGTCCAAAAGACATGGATCAAGCCAAATCTAATCTTAGTCATTGATTAGGGACTTAATCTCGGCCGTTGATATGTCAACAAGAAAGGTATAAGAGAAGGCTTGAGGGTCACTTGGAGAGTACACCAAGTGATCAGTGATTGTATTCTCTAGACCGGGGTTTGCTAAGAGAGATAGAATCAATGATCGAAGTTGCAGCTGAGGGGCATTGAGTACAAAGAGGCAGAGATAGTGCCGGAAGAGCTGCAAGTAGCCAGAGAGAGTGACGCAGTAGCAGCCAGGGCTCACATAGAGCATCAGAGAGGCCAGCGTTGTTGACGCAAAGGGTCAGGAGGTTGACGCAAGGCCTCCTAAGGCTGACACAGGGCCAGCGCTAGGCAGTGTGGCTAATGCAGTCCAGAAAGGGTAGACGTTGGGGCTTCTGGGGCAGATTGGAGCTGAGGAGCTGCCGGAAGGATTATCTAGGGTTTTAGCGGGGAAATTTTTCTCAAACTGAGAGGTATTACTACCAAGGAATTTCTCTGTTGGGTAGGCTGGTTTTGGCACCCAAATTGTACTCTGATATTGCTTAATAAGAAAACCCTCAAATAGTTGCACCGTTTTTCCCACATTAGGTTTTTCTAGGGACATTGGTCCAAAAATAACAGTGTCATTTGGTGTGATTGTTTCTGTTTCTTTCAGTTGTTGATCTGTAATATGTTGAGCATACACTAGTGTTTATTTTCAGTATTGACATTGTAAATAACTTGTTAAGTAACAGAACAAGTAGGTAGGAATAAATCAGATAAAGTGCATGGAGGATTTCTAACTGGTAGACTTAGAAACTTCAACATGGTATCAGAGGGTGATTGCAGATCACAGGAGGACTGAGGACATCAGCCGAGCAGAGCAATAGTAGTAGAAAACAGTTGTCCCAAGGTGACAAAAGTTGTTTCTAGCAGAGCAGCAATAAGAGAAGGGTGACGGAGTGCCTGCGTCATCAAGGGTGAGCCAGGAAGAGGCGGCGCAGAGGCTAAGGAAGGCAAAGGGAGCCTCACGCAGAAGCTAGGAGGGCTTACGCAGTTGGCTGAGGAGGTCGGGTTGCTAGTGACGGGATTGCGCCGAGCTTAGGAGCTCTCACCATCAGGTTGTTGGGGTTTAGAACGTTGTGTGAACATTGCAGAGTGTAGTTGCTAAGATACTGTAGTTAGAACAATACCTGACAGGGCAAGGCCAAGAGGAGGGAGTTGCTACCGAGGGTTTCTAGTCGAAAACCCCGAATCAGAGGTGAGGTTGCACAGACGATCAAAATAGGGGGCCTCTCGCCATCGGCAGAAGGATTTCCAAGAGGGAAATTGAGACTCAGAGGGAGTCAAATCGAGAACTTCTAGGAGTGAAGTAGAAGAGCATCATGGCACTACACGGAGTAAGAGGCCAGGACAGGCTGGACGAAGCATCGAACTTCGCAGTCTAGAAGGCTAGAATCTTATCCGTACTTGACAGAAATCGTGTCAAGAACTTCACCTTGAAGATTATAGTTATCCCAGTCGACCCAAATGATAACAACAAGTATGAGGAGGCAATGGCGAGGGCCAAGAGCATCATCCTTGATGGTGTCAAGGACCATGTAGTACCACACATTGCTGAGAAGGAAATGGCATATGAGATGTGGGAGGCCCTCAAGAAATTGTACCAACATACTTCTATGCAAAGAAGAATGTTACTAGGAAATCAGCTGAGGTCGTATCAAATGAAGAAGGGAGAACCGATTGACACCTTCCTCGAAGGACTGAATGAGATCCGAGATTAGTTGACTACTATAGAAGCCACGTTGGATCAAGAATTGATGGTGAGGATGGCCCTAAATGCAGTGTCAGAAGACTGGGAGGTATTTTTCCAGAGTATACTGGGCAGAGGGACACTTCCACCTTGGGATGAGATGTGGGCTGCTCTTCGCTAAGAAGAGATTAGATGGCAGTCGAAGACGGGTAGCAGCAACGGGAAGGGGATCAAAGTCAAGCAGGATGAGGAAGATGTTGCCCTAGCATCTGAGGAAAAGTAGGAAAAGCGAAAGAAGAAGGATCTCTCCAAGGTCAAGTGCTTCCACTGTGGGGAGTTGGGTCATTATGCAACACAATGTCCAAGGAAGAAGAGTAAGGGAGAGTCTTCCGAGACTAAGGCAACGCTAGCAAGGGCAGAGAAGGAAGTGTTGACGGATGATGATTGTGTCATTAGCGCACATGCACCACTTGAGAAGAAGTGGGGAGACATTGAGCTGTAGTGAGGCGGACTATAAGCGATGAGGGGCAGGATCCTCGAGGTACCTAGCATCTTGGATTAGACCTTGCTACGGGAGCCCCAAAGAGTAGTAGCAGGACTGGCTGATGTGGGTAGAGATGGATGCGGATGGAGCAACAAAGAGAGCTACAGTGCAAGAGTCCTAAGACAGTGTGAGGCTAGCAGGCTACAACAGTGCGAGAGGCATAGGATTGTTGCACCAGTGCAGGATGGCACAAAGAGATTTGCAACGGTGCGATATGCAGGGAGTTGTTGTAGCAGGGCAAACGTCAGAAAGGGAGCACTTGTCAGCGGCAAAGGGAGCTTTAGCATCAGGAGGGTCTCTAGCCCAATAGGGAGGTCAGAGTTGGGAGATCAGTTACTTCTCGATAACTGAGTTGCACTGCAGCAGTGGGCAGCATAATGTAACATGATGAGAGGAGGTGCAGTGCAAATGCAGCACTGGGAGAAAGGACCAACAACAGCACGAATGCAGAGGGAGTTGCCGTACAGATGCAGTAGTGGCAGTGGCAGAACCATGGGTAGCAATACAGGATACAGCAGTGCAGAGGATGGTGGGCAGTAGGCCTAGCATCAGGACAAGGACTGATGCCAGATGATCAGGGTGATACCAGTGTTTTTAAAACTGAAATCGGTGACTGGACCGGTCCACCTAATGAACCGGGTTACCGACCGGAACCGTTCGAACCGGGACTGGTTAGGTCTAAACGAACCGGTTTTAGAAAAATACATTAAATAACTAATTTTTAATGAAAGAAAACTATTTTTAAGATTTAAAACCATGATTCCAAGCCAATAGAGACAAAATATGAAAAGTTTGCTTATTTATATACCATGTAAAGGTGAATATATCAAAATGGCAGCGAGTGCAATACATATCATCGACAAAATAGTAAAGCACATAAGCAATGAGGCTCTAAATGGCCTATAAAGTCCAAAAACAATGTTGCAAGCTATGAGGCCATTGGCCTACTACAAGTCTACAGTGATGAGTGTACACATGATCAATGATTCAATCATCAAGTTCATCGCCACTACTAGACACTGGATCATCATCAGGAGCTACATAGACATCATCTGGTTCAGAGTCTGAGGATGCCTCAGCTTGATTTGCAACCTCGGTAACAATGCCACCAATAAAAATAGAAGTGGACCTAATGGACCATTGAACTGATATATGTTGGTTTAAGTTCAAAGAAGTTGCCAAATAGATTTTAGGTTTTGTACTGAAAATTAGAAACTAGTCCTAGAACAGAGATAAGCGTAAACCAAAGAAAAGGAAATGGCAAGTCATGTTGAAACTTCACACAAATAAATCCAAGTATTGCAAGTAAAATATATTTTTCATATCCATAAGTAAGCAAGCCACAAAAGTTGAGTTTTTTATCCATGCAGTTATATTCAATCGTAACAGTATTGCATATCAGGTAGTAGTACAAAGTTTTGATGACCATTATGCAAGTACACATTGCATGTTACTATTATATGTACATTTTGAGATTTGCTCCTGCTATTCTGTAATACTGAATACAAAAGCTCCTAACACTTCTAGAATTTTTAAATCACCAGGCTTCTCCTAAAAGCACTTCATAGATTAAGCTTATCAAACAAATGACTTTGCAATGCATATATTTTATATATTTTAACACTATTAACTATTGACAAGCATACATCTATCACAAATGGGGCCATAGATGATATACACCTATCAAACGGATTTTTGCAAGATGACCATAACTTTTTCTACAATTGTTGTTATTGTGGTAGAAAAGAAATTCAGATTTTTGGTCAATTATAGAGAAAGTTATTTGATAGGGATTCTTAGTTATTTTATTTGCATACACGAGTGGCTCCATCCCTTGCAGATTCTAGTTTTTCAGAAGGGATAGAGACCATCCCGAGAGTTTGTCTTCCCTTTGTATATTTGCATATTTGAAATTTTGATGAGCATAAAGGATTTAAGAAGTCATATGTCACAAGACCTCCGTATTGAAGTATTTAAACCTTGCAAATGTTTCCAAAATGAGCATCTCATACAACCATGGCAGTTAACCGGTCCGTTCTGTCCTAAACCGGTCGGTTAGGACTGGTTAGGGCTCAAAACAGGGGAAATGACCTTGTTGACCAGGATTTTCAGCCAGTTCGAACTGGTGGCCTTGCTGACCGACCAGTTTCACCGGTTACCGGTTAGGACAGTCAGGTTTAAAAACTATGGGTGATACTCAATGAGGAGTTTCACTAGAGCACACTCCTCGCTAAGAGGGAGTGTTGATTTGGGATAGCATCGGATGTGCTCTAGCCACGAAATTTGGTGGAGAGGCTGGGGCACATGAGATCTCCAATACCCAGAAAGGGTTTGGGAAGATTCTAAACAGTTCAGGAGATACTAAAATAATTAATATTTTTAATGGAGTCTCTAAGTCTAAACCTAGGGAAATTAAAATATTAATGTGGATTAATATGAAACTATGTTAGAATGGTCCAAAAGACATGGATCAAGCCAGATCTGATCTTCGCCATTGATTAGGGACTTAATCTCGATCGTTGATATGTCAACGAGAAAGGTATAAGAGGAGGCTTGAGGATCAGTTTGAGAGTACACCAGATGATCAGTCATTCTGTTCTCTAGAGCGGGGTTTGCTAAGAGAGATAGAATGAGTGATCGGAGTTGCAATTGAGGGGCATTGAGTACAGAGAGGCAGAGATAGCGCTGGAAGAGTAGCAAGTAGCCAAAGAGAGTGACGCAGTAGCAGTCAAGGCTCACGCAGAGGCAGCCAAGAGTTGCGCAGAGCCTCAGAGAGGCCAGCATTGCTGACGCGGGACCTCCTCAGGCTGACACAGACCCGTTCAAGGTGACGCAGGGCCAGCGCTGGGCAGAGTGGGGCTGACGCAATCCAGAAAGGGCAAACGCTCGAATTTGTGGGGCAGATTGGAGTTGAGGAGCTGCCGGAAGGATTATCCGAGGTTTCAGCTAGGAAATTTGTCTCAAACTGAGATGTATTACTGCCAAGGAAATTCTTTGTTGGGTAGGTTGGTTTTGGCACCCAGATTGTACTCTGATATTGCTTGATAAGAAAAACCTCAGATAGTTGCACCGGTTTTCCCACATTGGGTTCTTCCAAGGACATTGGTCCAAAAATAACGGTGTCATTTGATGTGATTGTTTCTATTTCTTTCAGTTGTTGATCTGTAATATGTTGAGCATGCACTAGTGTTTATTTTCAGTATTTACATTGTAAATAACTTGTTAAGTAACAAAACAAGTAGGTAGGAATAAATTAGATAAAGTGCATGGAGGGTTTGTAACTGGTAGACTTAGAAACTTCAACATCGCCCCCTTGGTTAGCGTAGCCGCAGCCCCAAATGGGCCACAACCTACTTGTTTTACCCCTTTTGTGGGCTATAGAGGCCTCGGCCTCCTCTTCTTGTTGGACAGCAGCCCTTCAGGGATTGTCGTGGCCATTTTTGGGCCTATTAGGCCTTGCCATAAGGCCTAAGGCCCTCAGCCTCCCCTCCTAGGCATTCTGCAAGCCTTCCCTCTCCTTCAATGCCCCTTCCAGCCCTCTGTCCAGCTCCCTCAATCCTCTCTCCTCCCTCCTCCTCTACTAGCCTTCCTCTGCCCTCGGCTGCCCATTTCTCCCCTTTGTTTGCCTTGTCGTGGCCTCTCCAAGACCTTCTACCCTTTGCCGCAGGCATCTTTGAAGTATTTTCCTTGGTAGCAGCCCCTTGTTGGGTTTTCAACCTTAACATAGCCCTAATTTGGGTCTTTTTCACCCTCTTTCTATCCCTGATTGAGCATTTGAGTTTTGAACTGAGTATTGGGGTGTTTTGCAGAGGTATTGGCATAAATTTGTGTGTTTGCAGGTGTTCCATTCATTGGAAAAAATTTGGGCAAGTTGGGGAAGTGAACTTCAAGGCCCAAGGCCTAAAGATTTGATCTCTAATCCTTCTTATCTCACTATTTTGCTTCAGCAAGTAAACTAATTTATAACAGTGGTAAAATCTCATTTAAATTGGCCTAAAATCAATCCATGATTTGCTTGACACATTAAGGACTAAATTGCATAAGTTGGGCAATAAAATTTGGCATGAATCGATGAGTTTTGATCACTGTCATCTCTGCATACTAAGTCTGATATAACAGTGGCAAATTGCATCTTAAAAAGCTTAATACATCTAATACTTGTGTTGAAAAAGTTAATTTAGCACTTGGATTCTTATTGCTCATATTTATATAGTATATGCTTCTTATTCTGCCCTTGAAAGAGCTCTAAATTAAAATTTACGTGCTGCTATTATAAAATTCAATTATTGTTCATTTGGATGATATAAGATCACAAATAGCATAAAGTGTTTATACTATTTCATGCTCTATTAATATTGTTAGCATTGAAGTGAGCTTTTGGGCTAATTGTAATTTTCAAAGGGCACTAACATATCCCTGTCTTGAAGCTTCACATTTAATAAGCTCACTCCTAAGTTGCAGGAAACGTGGGCCTAGGGGTCGTTTCCCTGGGGAAACGAAACGGAAACGCGTTTCCCCGTACCGTACGGCGTGGAAACGCGTTTCCGTACGTACGGGCGAGTTTCCCGAAATGGAAACTCGCCTATAGATTGCACATATATATGTTCATAATTTTTAAATGTTTTATAAGATCACTAAATAGTGCATATAAGTAGTTTAATACTATTCGCGTTTCCCCGTTTCCAAAATTTGGGGAGGTCGCGTTTCGTTTCGCTTCCGCGTTTCGTTTCGCTTCCCCGGTTCCCCGTTTCGTGCAACTTAGGCTCACTCACTAAAAGCACCTTTAAATCTCAAATGGTATCTTGTTGAATAATTTAAGTTACCTAAATTGTCCTCCTAAAATCTAATGGTCTCTAATCTAATTGGCACTGGAGTAACTTGTTTTAATTGTGCATCATTGAGTAATTTGTGATCTTGAGCATTTGAGAATCTAATTGGTTGTGATCTAAATTCAACATTTTGGCATCTAAGTGTTCTTTACTTGAAGGCTTTTAATCTAATTGAGCATCTCTTGGATAATTGGTTGGAAGATTTCTGTCTCAAGTGGATATCTATTGTGAACTCTATATATTGGTGAATTATTGTTAAGAGCATCTTTCTTATACTTGAGCAATCGTATCGTGGGCATTTGTTATAGCTTGTTGGCATTGTTGAACTTAACACTTGTCTTGTGGTTGAGATTACCCTTCGTTGAAGAATCTAGGGCAATTAGGTGTAGTGTGATTCTTCGTTACTTGATAACAATTTGTGGAGTCTTTTTACTTTTTCTTGTTAGTTTAATCTTCTTCTTCTTTTTATTAATGCATGTGTGTGTACTTCATCAAATTGCTACCAAAACATAAGAACAAGAACACAAGATATTGGCTCTTGGCCAGGGCCAAAACCTCTCTTCTCTTGAGAAGAAAATCCTTAAGTAAGTTTCTCTTATTGAAGCTTCCTATTGAACACTGCCAAACCCTATACCCTTGACTAGGATGTCGTCCAAACACAAGTCAAGTCCTTCCTCTTTTCTGATCTTGGTTCCTTGGCACATAGACTTCCTCCTTCCGGCACTTTGCTCCCCAACACTTTGTCCTCCTTTGTTTCTTCTCTAGAGATAGACCTTCCTTGAGTGAGCCTTCTAGGTGAGATGTCCCTCTTCTATCCTTTGCTTAAGTAGACTTCTTCTTTTGTTGACCAAACGAGATCCTTCTTGAAGTATGATTGTAATACTGTTCTGCTGCCCTAGTCTTTCCCACATGAGGTAGGAACCCTAGAGAATTATGGTCTGTTTCTTTCGCTAGAGAGATAGGCTCCTTCGCTAGGCTTGGGAGTCCTTGTAGACTTGATTTCTCACCCAAACAATAATATTTCGTGTACTGTTCTCTAGCTGTTCTAATTCCGCAGACTTACCCTCCTCTTCTTCGCACGTGTGACTGTTTCTAGCCCTAGAAATAGTCCTCTTCACTTCGGCCTACTTCCTCCTTCCTTCACTTGTCTTGGAGACCCTTTAGACTAGGCTTCCTCTTGCCCTTTTCAACTACTTCCCTTCGCTGATTTCAGAGATCTATTAGTGCCTTATAGTGGAGTGGGCAGCCTCTATATATAGAGGATTGTCCCTCCTTTTAGGCCGACTAGCAGGCCGACTTGTTATGCTACTTCGGATGGCTTCTTTGGTGGTGTCACATGCTTGGAGGAGACTCTTTGATGGTGCATTTGCATAGGAGGGGACTTGACTTTGCTTGGAAGTGACTTCCTTGACTCTTATACAATGTAACATACCCTTAAGGTCTTTAACATAATTCTTTTGACCTTTTGATTTACCTATAGCACTTTAACATGTGCTAGACCTACTTCAATGAGCAAGAAACTCATTGACATATATTATAAAAATAATATTTCTTTTCTTGAATAAATACAAATATCAAAAGTATATTTATGAAGACCAAACCTAGTTACATTTCCTTCAACGCTCCCTCTTAACTAGGGAGGTATTCGTACAACATCACAAGGTGTTTGGCTATTATCAATCTCTAAAGAATTCACATAAGAGAAACCAGATTTGCAATCCATCTGTTATAGCATCATATCAATCAGCATTGTCATAGTGCAAGGCCTTGACTAACAACTCCATCTCTTCATGAGATCATGAGCTACAATGCTAGCAAGACCAATGATTTATAGACACCTTCATCACTGTCTCTCAAGGTACATACCCACCCGGGTGTTCTCTAAGTATGACCTTCTAGGACTATTCTTATCTTGGGTTCCCAGCCCTCAAAGAATATCGGTCCTCTTGCCTACTCTCGTCTTGGACGCCCTACACATCCTCAAAGAGTACCGGATGCCAAATGATTACCCAATCCTCCCATTCCTTCTCCCAAGTGAAGACAAGAATGTTGTGTCTATCTTATGTCTACATTTCCATTCATGGCCTTCATTTGGACTTACGGTTGTTAGTCCTGGTCTAGTGCATGACCCATGAGATGGAAAAACAAAAATGTCACTCCTTTGTAATTAGGGGTGATCCAAAACTTCCTTTTGATCAGGGACTTGTCAGAGCTCCCTCTCAACTAGGGACTCTTTCATTCATCCTCCTTTGTAATTAGGGGTGATCCAAAACTTCCTTTTGATCAGGGACTTGTCAGAGCTCCCTCTCAACTAGGGACTCTTTCATTCATCAGCGACTTTTTCTTCGTGGGTCCTTCAACTGCTTGATCTCCTTCCTTTCTTTGTTGTCATGAAGTCTTCGTTCGAACTTCTTCTAGGTAGGGCACCATCCATCAATCACTTTCCTTCCTAGTTTGTCATGTCATTGCTTCCTTCGTGGAAAGTGTCTTTCTTGCCATACATCAAGTTTTCTTGTCATCTGGCTACTCCTTTGTCATCTGTCCATGCTTCAGAATACTCTTCTTATGGATGCTCCGTTGTACTTGCTTGTTTACATGCTTCAACCTAGTAGCCCATCATGACTTTATCCTGATATTGCTTTCAACATTGCTTTTTCTTTCACTGGATGGCTTCTTCATCACAACATCTTTGTAGAGTAGAATCAGTTTTCTGCATCTTTTATATCTCCAAGGCCTTCATAGGTGTCAAGGGTCCTTCCTTTTTTTGTCAAAGTCTTCTTGCCTTTCTTCAGGAGATATCTTCAAAGTATCTTATCAGATAGTGATTCTCGATGATCATGGTGTTCTTCACATGCTTGATCTCTTTCTTCATTTGCTTCTTCTTAGATAGATGGGTCAACCATCTTATGCTTCTTGTGAGAGCATTTCTTCATTACTTGCTTCCTATACTAGTCAACATTTCTTCTTGCTTCTTAGTCAACAATCTTATACTCCTTATGTGGGCATATTCTTTTGTTGACCTTCATTGCATTATAGTACATGCCTTCGAGCATGTCCTTGGTGAAAGAGATTCTTTCATACTTGATCATGTTATAAAACTATTCCCATGACTCAATAATACACAAAAGATAACATGAATAAACTTTGATGCATACATACCTCATCTTGATTCTCCTTTGATCATCTTAGCTTCATTTGGTTGTCCTTGGTGTGGTCCTTCTTGCTTCATCTTAGCTTTCCTGCATATCATCTTTTTCTTGAATCCCATGAATGATATTCCCAATGAGACATCTCCTTTGGTTCATGAACCTTCTTTTGAAGATTCCATCATAGGATCTTAAAGACCTTGCCTTGCAAATGTTTCTTTTCTTTTGATGATGGAGGTCTTCTAAGATTCTTAATCATGATCAATTTTTTTCATCGTGGATGAGGTCCTATACTAGGTATGCTCCTTCTACATGAATATCTTGAGCTATATCTACCATGCTCCTATATTAGAAGATATTTCTGACCATGCATTTTGTTCTCATTATAAATGCTACTTCTACATGAGTATCTAGAACTTCTATTTACTTCATGCTTCTAGATTCTAGTCATGCAATTTTTTATTCCTACATGCTCCTATCCTACACAAAACCTTGAAAGAAGACTCGAAGTAAAGAGTTTGACTTAGTCATAGTAGAGATCCGGATGATCTTCCTTCTTTTGCTTTTTTTCTTCTTCTTTCACCTCTTGAGTCGTGTGAGCTTCTTCCTTCTTTCTTTTGTTGTTGTTGTCCTTCTTAAGCTTAGGACAATTCCTTTTGTAGTGTCCATATTCTTGGCATCCATTGCATTGGATTTTGGACATGTCTTTGTTGTTTGTTCTTCGTGGACCAAATTTGCCAATTTCCATTTCTCTTGGCCATGGTAGCAAATGCGTGTTCCTTTGTGTTAATTTCAAGTAGCATCGGATGGGCTCTAGCCACAAAATTTGGTCAAGAGGTTGGGGCACATGAGATCTCCAAAACCCAAAAAGGGTTTTGACAAATTCTAAACAAATCAAGAGATATTAAAAAAAAAAAAAAAATTAATGGAGTAGGGAAAATAAAATATTAATGAGTATTAATATGAAACTGTGTTAGAATGATCCAAAAGACATGGATCAAGTCATATCTAATCTTAACTGTTGATTAGGGACTTAATCTCGGCCGTTGAATCGTCAACAGAAAAGGTATAAGTGGAGGCTTGAGGGTCACTTGGAGATCACACCAGATGATCAGTCATTCTATTCTCTAGAGCGAGGTTTGCTAAGAGAGATAGAATCAGTGATCGGGAGAGCAACTGAGGGGCATTGAGTACAGAGGAATAGAGAAGGCAAAGATTGTGTCGGGAGAGCAGCGCAGCAACCAAGGAGGGTGACACAGAGCCAACAAGGGCTCACATAGAGGCAGCCAAGTGCTACACAGAGCACCAGAGGGGCCAGCATAGCTGACACAGAGACTCCCAGAGCTGACGCAGGGCCAACGTGAGATAGAGAGGGGCTAACGCAGTCCATATTAGGCAGACGCTGGGGTTGCTGGAGCAGTTTTGTGCTGAGGAGCTGCCGGAAGGGTTTTCTGGGGTTTCAGCCAAGACATTTCTCTCAAACTGTGAGGTATAGCTGCTAAGGAAATTCTCTATTGGGTAGGCCAGTTACGGCATCCAGATTGTAGTCTAATATTGCTTAATAAGAAAACCCTCAGATAGCTGCACCGGTTTTCCCGCATTGGGTTTTTCCGAGGACATTGGTCCAAAAATAATGGTGTCATGTGATGTGTTTGTTCTTGTTTCTTTTAGTTGTTGATCTGTAATATGTTGAGCATGCACTGGTGTTTATTTTCAGTATTTACTTTGTAAATAACTTGTTAAAGAAAAATTAACGAATAGGTAGGAATAAATCAGAGAAAAGTGCATTAATGGTTTCTAAATTAAGTAAACTTAGAAATTTCAACATGGTATCAGAGCATGATTGCAAATCATAAGAGGACTAAAAGACATCAGCCGAGCAGAGCAATAGCAGCAGAAAACAGTTGTCCTGAGGTGACAGAAGTTGTTTCCAGCAGCGTAGAAGCCAAGAAAGTGTGACGCAGAGCCAGCCAGAGCCACGCAGAAGAAGCCGAGAACTGCGCAGAGCCTCAGAGAGGCCAACATTGCTGACGCAAGGCATCCCAACACTGACGCAGACCCATCGAGGATGACGCAGAGGCAGTGTGAGGCAGAGAGGGGCTGACGTAGTTCATAGAGAGGCAGTTGCTGGGGTCTAGAAGGCTGCAGAAATATTGCAGAGTGGAGTTGGTGAGGTATTGTAGTCAAAACAATACTCGATAGAGCAGGGCCAGAGGAGTTGTTACCGAGGGTTTCTAGCTGAGGAACCTAGATCAGCAGTGCAGTTGCGCAAGACGATCAGAGTAGGGGGCATCTCGACAAGCAGCAGAAGGATTTCCAGGAGGGAAATCAAGACTCAGAGGCAGTCCAGAAGAGAACTTTCAGATGGGAAGTAGAGATTCAGAGGAGTCGAATAGAGAACTTCTAGGAGGGAAGTAGAGGAGCGTCATGGTACTAAACGGGGTAAGAGACCAGGATAGACTAGATGGAGCATCAAACTTTGCAGTCTGGAAGGCCAGAATCTTATCAGTGCTTAATAGGAATCGTGTCAAGAACTTCGCCTTGAAGGTTATAGTTATCCCAATCGACCCTAATGATAACGACAAGTACGAAGAGGCAATGGCGAGGGCCAAGTGCATTATCCTTAATGGGGTCAAGGATCGTGTGGTACCACATATAGTCGAGAAGGAAACGACAGTTGAGATGTGGGAGGCTCTCGAGAACCTATACCAGCATACTTTTGTGCAAAGAAAAATGTTGCTCGAGAACCAGATGAGGTCGTATCAAATGAAGAAGGGGCAATTGATTAACTCCTATCTCGGAGGACTGAATGAGATCCAAGATCAGTTGACTATTATAGGAGCGACACTGGATTAGGAGCTTATGGTGAGGACAGCCTTGAATGTTGTCTCAGAAGAGTGGAAGTGTTTGTCGAGAGCATCCTAGGTAGAGGGACTCTCCTACCTTGGGACGAGATGTGGGCAGCCCTTCGCCAGGAAGAGATCTGACAGCAGTCAAAGACAGGTAGCAACAACAAAGGGATCAAGATCAAGCAAGAGAAGGAGGATGTGGCCCTAGCATCTGAGGGAAAGCAGGAGGAGCAGAAGAAGAAAGTTCTCTTCAAGATCAAGTGCTTCCATTGTGGGGAGATGGGTCATTATGCATCCCAGTGCCCAAGGAAAAAGAGTAAGGGAGAGTCTTCCGAGACTAAGGCGGCGCCAGCACGGACAGAGAAGGAAGTTTTGACAGATGATGATTGTGCCATGAGTGCACACCTGCCACTTGAGCGGAAGTGGGGAGACATCGAGCTGTAGTCAAGTGGACTACAGGTGATGAGGGGCAGGATCCTTAAGGTACCCAGCCTCTTGGATTAGACCTTGCTACGGGAGCCCCGATGAGGAGTAGCAGGACTGGCTGGGTGGGTAGAGACGGATGCGGATCGAGCGGCAGAGGGAGCTACAGTGCAGGAGTCTCGATACAGCACAGAGCTAGCAAGTTGCAGCAGTGCAAGAGGCACAGGAGTGTTGCACTAGTGCAGGGAGGCATAGCGAGGTGTGCAACGGTGTAAGATACAAGGAGTTGTTGCAACAACGCAGAGATCAGAGAGAGGGAGCACATGTCAGCAGCAGAGGGAGCTTCAGCATCAGTGGGTGTTTCTAGCCCAACAGGGAGGTGAGTTGCTAGATCAGTTACTTCTCAGTAACTGAGTTGCAGTGCAATAGTGGGTAGCACGATGCAGCATGATGAGAGAAGGTGCAGTGCAGATGCAGTGTTGGGAGAAAGGACCAGCAGCAGCACGGATGCAAAAGGAGTTGTCATACAGATATAGCAGTGGCAGTGGCAGAACCATGGGCAGCAGTACAGGAGGTAATAGTGCAGAGGATGTTGGGCAGGAAGGCCTAGCATCAACACAGGTACCGATGCCAGATGATCAGAGTAATACACAGTGAGGAGTATTGCTAGAGCATAGTCCTTGCTAAGAGGGAGTGTTGATTTCAGGTAGCATCGAATGTGCTCTAGCCACAAAATTTGGTGGAGAGGTTGGGGCACATGAGATCTTCAATACCCAGAAATGGTTTGGGCAAATTCTAAACAGATCAGGAGATATTAAAATAATTAATATTTTTAATGGAGTCCCTAAGTTTAAACTTAGGGAAAATAAAATATTAATGAGTATTAATATGAATCTGTGTTAGAATGGTTCAAAAGACATGGGTCAAGCTAGATCTAATCTTAGCCGTTGATTAGGGACTTAATCTCAGTCGTTGAATCGTCAACAGGAAAAGTATAAGAGGAGGCTTGAGGGTCACTTGGAGATCACACTAGATGATCAGTCATTCTATTCTCTAGAGCAGGGTTTGCTAAGAGAGATAGAATCAGTGATCGGGAGAGTAGTTGAGAGGCATTGAGTACAGAGGAATAGAGAAGGCAAAGATTGTGCCGGGAGAGCAGCGCAGCAGCCAAGGAGGGTGACGTAGAGCCAACAAGGGCTCACGCAGAGGCAGCCAACTGTTGCGCAGAGCACCCGAGGTGCCAACATAGCTGACACAGAGGCTCCCAAAGTTGACGCAGGGCCTCCTGGGGCTGACACAGGCCAAGAAAGGTTGATGCAGGGCCAACATGAGACAAAGAGGGGCTGACGCGGTCCAGATTGGGCAAACGATGGGGTTGCAGGAGTAGTTTTGTGCTGAGGAGTTGCCGAAAGGGTTTTTTAGGGTTTCAGCAAAGAGATTTCTCTCAAATTGTGAGGTATAGCTGCTAAGGAAATTCTCTGTTTGGTAGGCCAGTTACGACACCCAGATTGTACTCTGATGGTGCTTAATAAGAAAACCCTCAAATAGTTGCATCAGTTTTCCAACATTGGGTTTTTCCAAGGACATTGGTCCAAAAATAATGGTATCATGTGGTGTGTTTGTTCTTGTTTTTTTTTGTTGTTGATCTGTAATATGTTAAACATGCACTGGTGTTTATTTTCAGTATTTACTTTGTGAATAATTTCTTGAAGAAAAATTAACAAGCAGGTAGGAATAAATCAGAAAAAAAGTGCATGAAGGGTTTCTAAATTAAGTAAACTTAGAAACTTCAACACTTTGATCCCACGTCTTCCTTTGCTTTAAGTCTGTTTTCCTCTGTCTTGCATAGAGACCACATCTCACTGAGTGTGGTTTCTTCCTTCTTTGCCTATATGCTTGATGTGAAGTTGCCCCAATCCTCAGGTAGATCATTGAGTACTACAGTTGTTATCTCTCTGTTAGACATGACTTCCCCAAGCTCTTGAAGTTGATCTCTCATTTCAGATATTTTCATGAAGTAGGGAGTTATTCCTTCTTTTGTTATCTTCATCTTGTACAATTCATTCCTTAGAGATATTACTTCTCCAGTTGTGGATACCGAGAATAGCTCTACTAGCTTATCCTAAATTTCTTTTGATGTTTCAAATTTGGAGACGTGGAATGAGAGATTCTTTGATTGATTCTATCAGAATCCTTTGAGCTCTTGTCTCATCCTTATTGTACTTAGCTAAGGATTGAGTTTGTTCCTTAGCAGGGATAGTGATATTCCCTTTGACATGTTCTAGAAGTTCATTCTCCTTAAGAAGTAAATCAGTCCTCTTCTTCCATGCAAGAAAGTTATTGGTACCTACCAATTAATTGCTTTCCTTGCAGAAAGACATTGATGTATATTCAGAAGGGGACATGTGCTTACTTGATAGATTTTGAGATGTATCATTTTGGGAAGCTATGCATTACACAAACTGAAAGAGTAAAGATAATTCGAGAGGCACACACTTCTCTAATACCAAGTCACTTTGGTGTAAGTAAAACAGTTGCACAGCTGCAAAGATTTTGTTATTGGCCAAAAATGAATAAGACAATTTCTAGATATGTAAAAGGGTGTACCATGTGTACTAAAAGCAAGCCCAGTAATAGAGAACTAGGCTTGTATACTCCACTACCAGTTCCTTCTCATCCTTGGGAAAGTGTTTCCATGGACTTTGTGGGGGGATTGCCTAAATCTAGGAAAGTTCATGACTATTTATATGTTGTTGTGGATAAGTTTAGCAAAATGTGTATTTTAATACCTTGTAACAAACAGATTACGGATGAACAAACTGCAAAGTTATTCTTTCAGCATGTATGGGTTCATTTTGGATTACCCACTTCCATTATATCCGATCAAGATACCCGATTTGTTGAGAAATTTTGGTTGAGTTTGTGGGAATTGATGGACACCAGACTGAAAAAGAGCATAGCTTTTCATCCGCAAACAGATGGCCAAACAGAAGTAGTCAATAAGACAGTGATCCAGTTGCTCAGAGGCTATTGCAGCAAGCATCCCAAGCTTTGGGATGAGCATTTATGTTATGTGCAGCATGCTTACAACCGAGCTAAACATTCTTCTACACAGAAATCTCCTTTTGAGACCTGTTTTGGTTTCACACCAAGGTCTCCCTTGGATTTTGTCTTTGGTAAAGACATAGCAATTGATCGACACAATGATGTGGACAAGGCAACCAAATTCATTGAACAAACCCAAGAGATTCACCAAGCAATACAAGAACAGCTGGAAAAGAGCCAAGCCAACTACAAGGCAAGGCATGACAAGCATCGGATGGAGCATAGTTTCCAAGTTGGTGATCAAGTCTGGCTGTATATCAGCAAAGACAGAATGCAAGGTGAAGGTAAGACGCTAAAGCTAATAAGGTATGGACCTTTCAAAATACTTGAGAAAATTGGTGAGAATGCTTTTCGCCTTGATTTACTAGCCTACATGCACATCTACTCAGTTTTTAATGCAGACAGCTTGAGACTATTTGAACCTTCATTAATTGAAGATCCTGAAGAGCAGAGTCAGTTGCCTTCTATTGATGATCTGTTGCTTGAATATCTTAATGAGTTGCAGGAAGATACAGTTCTGGATAGGAAGGTGAGAACCACGCGCAAAGGGGATGTTGAGTACCTCAGAATTGGACTCAAAGGTTCAAAACCAAGCAGTGTGAAATGGATAGAAATTGGGCAAGCGAGGAATCTATACCCTCACTTGATTGATGCTTAAAAACCAATTTTTGGTGGTCCAAAAGTTTTTTTAGTGGGAAGGCCGTGATCCGAATTGGATCCTAAACACTCTATAAGTTTTCATAAACTCTTTCAAATTATGCCAAAAGATTCAAGTCTTAGAAAGATCAAGCTATCAGAAGGAATTCTCGTGACAGTTGCAATTTGTGATCAGCGCGGAGCAACGAGGACTCTCAGACGAGCGCACAGACCGTTGGCAAATGGTAACGCGCGCTGGCGCAAATTGGCAAAACCAGAGGCTAATTCAAGAAACGGGGATAGTTTCTAATACGCAATTAGCAGGGCATCCCCCTCAGTGAAGGAAAGCCCCGAGAGCCCGGACCCGAAGTGACTATGAAATGCGGAAAAGTAATTAATTCGGTTCCGTAGAGCGGGATTCCACAAAACCAGCAGGACATCGGAAGGCCTCGAGGCGGTAAGCAGTTTCAACAGAGTCCCGCCCAATGCCACACATTGAGTGACACGCGTCCGGTGGAAGAGAAAGAAAACCGCTTACATCGGATGGGTAAACGTCATGCTACTTACACGTCCGATATGAATGACAACCGTAGGATTTGGGGGGGCTAGATCAACGGTGCAGGCGCGTTCCGTTAAATGACCAGATTTGACAAGATTATAAAGCAAGATTACATGGGATTTGAAGTTCGATGTGGACGACGAGTTGGCAAAAGATTCGTGTTTTGCAAGCGATCTTGGAGCAAACGGAAATAACAGTTGTTCAAATGTGTCCAAGGAACCTGACACAGTCACCTGTTGCAGAATAGGTGGCCACCTCCCTGTGAGGCATTACACAATGATGAAGACGCAGAACAAGGGAATTCGAACGGACAGAGGCAGGAAACCCAGATAGCCAGGAAGTAGAAATGAACAGTCAAGGAACAGACTGGCTTTAAAGCCATGAACTGACAGAAGCAAAGGACAGAGGAGAGTTAGTTAGACGCAAAAAGCTAAGAGCAGAGAACAGAGAGAAGAAGTCGAGCTGACCTAAAGGCAACATTGAGCTAGACAGAGCCAGAGAGAGTCAGAGAGTCTGTGTACTCCAGAGAAGGCTTTAGAGAGTCTGTGTACTCCAGAGAAGGCTTGAGAGGTTCAGGCGAACTCCTCGGCATAGGCATGTCATGTATGAGTCTCAAATTAGGCTCATACCACTATGACCAATAGAGGTCGAGTTTCAGTAAGGAGAGTCTATGTACTCTAGAGACTTGAAGAATCCAAGTCCAATTCTATTGATTTTTATCTGTTTAGTGAGACTCGTTGTAAAAACTCTGCCTTGAAAACCTAATAGAGAGGCTGCCACTAAAGGCTGGACTAGGAGATGTAGCTCAGGAGCATTGGGTGAACTCCTTATTAAACTTTTTGTGTTTATATGTTTGCCTGTTATGTTTTCTCTAACTACCTCATTGTCTATGTATTTCGCAATCTTATCGATCCATTGCATAAAGTAACATAGCCACATCCATGCACATGAGTTTGTAATACCTGTAATTCTTTGTCCTGGATAAATTCCAAATCATTTACCTCGTTCTCCAAGTCACAGCGGATCCAATGTGTGATCTAGCTCTTAGCAAACACTGCAAAATCCCTTAGCAATCACTGCCTGGGCCAGCGTCTTGTCTCTAGGAGACTGTGTCACCCCTTCTGCAGGATTGATTTGCTGGAGGAAGCCTGTTGTTTAGCCCTTTCGGCTCAGAACCTCGCTTCTCCAGCAAAATCTTGGACTTCTAACAAATACTCTGCACTGCCACTGCAAGAGACCCTCCTAGCCTGCGTGAGCCTCTTCTAGGTTGCGTAGGCCTCTGCACTGCCTCTCTGCCGCATACTCTTTGGCTAAGAACTCCTTTCTGATCCAAATCTTTGCTTTTGCCCCTCTCACTGCAACTCAGATCACTGGTTCAATTTTCTCAAAAAACCACACCCCAGAAAAATCAAATTGATTGATCAACTTGGTGTATCTCCAACTAACCCTCAAGCCTTCTCTTATACTTTTCCTGTTGATGAATTAACGGCCGAGATTAAGTCCTAATCAACGGCTAAGATTAAAATAGACTTGATCCTCGTCTCTTAGAAGCTTCTCACCCATATTTTTATTAATACCCATTAATATTTTTATTTTCCTAAGTTTAAACTTAGGAACCTCATTAAAAATATTAATTATTTTAATAACTCACAATGCGGGTGGAATTTCTCCATATGGTTTTTGGGTCTTCGATATCTTATGTATTCTAGCCCCTCCACAAAATTTTGAAGCTAGAGCATATCTGATGCTACCCAAAATCAATACTCCCTCTTAGCGATGAATGTGTTGTAGTAACACTTCCCAGCAGAAGTATCACACTGATCCACGACATCGAGCCTTTGTGTCATTGATGTTCGGTTTGTTTCCCTTCATCCAATGCACTATTGCAACCTGTACTGCTGCCCATGACACTACCACTGCCACTCTTTCATCTATACTACAACTCCCTCTCAATATGCTAGATCATGTTGCCCATATCACTGCTAGTGCTAACTTTTGCACTGCAACTCAGTTGCTGAGAAGTAAGCAACTGAATAGCCACCCAAAGATGACATGCTAGTCAGTCTGGATACCCCGTGATGCTGAAGGTACCTCTGCTACTAATCTGGGCTGACCCTCTCATGCTACTACGTTGTTGTTGTATCTGCTATGTGCCTCCCGCACTACTCAGCACTCTACTGCGCTGCTTTAGACTTTGGCACTCTAGTTGTGCCATTGTCGCTCTATCATCCCTCGCACCAACTAACTCTTGTCATTTTGCTATTGTCGTTAAAGGCTCCCGTAGCCATATGTGATCCAAGAGATTGGGCACGTCAAGGATCGTGCCCCTTTTCTCTTCATTGTAGCTCCAACTACAGTTCTATTTCGCCCCACTTCTTTTCGAGA
Organism: Pinus taeda; assembly: GCA_000404065.3. Classification (NCBI taxonomy): domain Eukaryota; kingdom Viridiplantae; phylum Streptophyta; class Pinopsida; order Pinales; family Pinaceae; genus Pinus; species Pinus taeda. Next base: position 9,588 of record APFE030073440.1, on the reverse strand, counting down.
GGTGCATGAGCACTCATGGCACAATCATCATCATCCTCTCTTTCAACTTGCACTAGAGCAGCCTTTGAGTCAGACTTCTCTGCTTTGCCCTTCTTCTTCTTAGAGCACTGCGTGGCGAAATGACCCATTTCTCCACATCTGAAGCATCTGACTTTGGTAATGTCTTTCTTTTTCCTCTTCTACTGCCCTTGCTGTCTTGTTGATGCGAGAGCTGCATCCTCGTCTTCCTGCTTCTTGACTCTGACTCCTTTGCCACTTCTTCCTGCCTTGGTTAACCGCCTGATCTCTTCCTGTCGAAGCGCTGCCCACATCTCCTCCCAACTTGGGAGAGAATCCCTACCCAAGATGCTCTAGACAAAGGTCTCCCAGTCTTCAGTGACTGCATTTAGGGCAATCCTGACCATGAACTTAGGATCTAGTCTAGACCCCACGAAAGTCAGCTGGTCTCAAATTCCTTGCAACCTGAGAAGGAGGGGATCAATTTCTTCTCCCTTCTGCATCTGATATTGTCTCAGCTAGTTCTTAAGCAACATCTTCCGTTGGACAGAAGCTCCTTCATATAAGGTGGTCAAGGCTCCCACATCTGCCTTGTTGTTTCCTTTTCAACAATATGTGGGACCACATGATCCTTGACCCCATCCAAGGTCATGCATTTCGCCTTTGCTTGAGCCTCCTTGTATTTCTTGAGAGGATCAGCATCGACCGGAACAGCAACCACCTTTAAGGAATAATCCTTGATGCGATTCTTGTCCAAGACTGTCAGGATCCTGGCCTTCCAGATACAAATTTGGATTCTTCATCCAATCTGTCTTGATCCCACAATACATTAACTGTCATCTCTGCTCAAATGAGCATTGAACGGGTTCTCTTCTCCCTCTTTCGTTGATGCCCAACAAAACTCGAATCTGGATTTCTTTGGTGCTAGAAATCCTCTAAGGAACAAGTTCCTTCTAGACACCCTCTGAGTCCTGATTTCCTTCACGGAAATCCTCCCATCAAATAATGTCGAATCACCCCTCCTCCAATACTCCTTTGTTGTTTCTCAGCAACCCGGACCTAGATTTCTTTGGCAAGAAATACGTTAAGGCAGTGACTCCCTCTACCTCGGCTTCGTCTCCATAGACATTGTTCTGCAACAACAGCAACAGTGTCCCACCGGCACCATAGATCGAATTTGCACTACTCCTTCTGCCCCGACAACTGACTGATCTGAGCCCCTCATGGTCTACACTGGCCCAAAGAGTTGACGCAGTTACTGCATCAGCTCCTCTGAGCTACTGCATCTCCTTCTACTAGCTCAGAAAGTTGACGCAAACACTGCGTGAGCTTCTATGTCACTCCTCTAGCACTGCATCACTCCTTCAGCTACTCCTCTGGCTCTAAAACAACGTTGTCACTCGGGATAGCTGCCTCTCTGCAACAGATTTGTTGGATATCCCAGTTGATGCCTTCAGTGTCCTATGATCTGCAATTCTCTGATACTATGTGAAAAATTTTGAATCTTTACAAATAGAAATCCTACTGTAGTTACTGGTTTAGCATCTCCTACTTGTTATTTCATTCAATAAGCTATTTAATTTGTAAACAGTGATGAAAAACACTACTGCAGACTACACTGACATACAGATCATAAACTAATACAATAGATGAGACAAACACACAAGGGACACGTTATTTTTGGACAACACGCCCTTGGAAAAACCCAATACGGAAAAACCGGTGCAGCAAATAGAGGGTTTGTATTATTAAGAGAGCAGAATCTGAGTACAATAGGTTGCCTCTCACACCAGCTAACCTTACAGAGAAATCACGGCAGCAAGAAATACATATGAGGGTTTACCTCGTTCTCCAAGTCACAACTGATCCAATGAGCGATCTAGCTCCTAGCAAACACTGCAAAATCCCTGAGCAATCACTGCTTGGGCCAACGTCTTACCTCTAGGAGACTGCGTCACCCCTTCTGCTGGATCGATTTGCTGGAGGAAGACTGTTGTTTAGCCCTCCCAACTCAGAACCTCGCTTCTCTAGCAAAATCTCAAACTTCTGACAAATACTCTGCACTACCACTGCAAGAGACCCTCCTGGCCTGCCTCAACTCTGCGTGAGTCCCTTTTGGGTTGCGCAGGCCTCTGCGTTGCCTCTCTGATGCTATTGTTGCCTCTCTGCTACATACTCTTTGGCTCAGAATTCCTTTCCGATCCAAATCTTTGCTTCTACCCCTCTCACTGCAACTTAGATCACTGGTTCGATTTTCTCAACAAACGACACCCCAGAAAAATCGAATTGATTGATCAACTTGGTGTATCTCCAACTGAACCTCAAGCCTCCTCTTATACTTTTCTTGTTAATGAATCAATGGCCGAGATTAAGTCCCTAATCAACGGTTAAGATTAAAACAGACTTGGTCCTCGTCTCTTAGAAACTTCTCACCCATATTTTTATTAATACCCATTAATATTTTTATTTTCCTAGGTTTAGACTTAGGAACCCCATTAAAAATATTAATTATTTTAATAACTCATAATCGAGGTGGAATTTCTCCAAACGATTTCTGGGTCTTGGAGATCTTGTGTATTCTAGCCCCTCCACAAAATTTTGGAGCTAGAGCACATCCGATGCTACCCAAAATCAACAAGGAGCAGCGTTGAGCCTTAGCATGAGGAAGAGCTGGTGGGACACAGTTTTTCAACAAGCAAATTGTTGGGCTGAAAGACGTTAGAAGAGAGAGGAGAAGCATAGCAAGGGAATTTTTCCTTAGTAGACTTCCCGTCAAGAAGTTTGTTTTCTTAGTGACTAAGCAGCAGCAGTAAGAAGCAAAGAGGAGCAATTCGACATTTTCATGGCAGAAATGGCAACCAATGGGCTCAGAGATCAGGACAGGGTGGATGGGGCATCAAACTATGTCATCTGGAAGGCAAGGATGTCGTTCCTTCTAAATGAGTATTCTCTCAAGACCTATGTCGACAACGTGGTGGCTATGCCTGCAGAGCCAAATCCGCTGAAGAAGTACCAGGCAGAAATGGCGAAGGCCAAGAGAATCATCCTTGATGGAGTAAAGGATCATGTGGTTTGTCACATCGCTAGAAGAGGGACTGCTAAGGAGATGTGGGATGCCTTGGCAACCCTATATCAAGGATCTTATGAGTAGCAAAAGATTTACTTAGAGCATAAATTGAGATCTGCACAGATGCAGAATGGGGAACGCATAGCTTTGTTCCTCACGAAGCTTCAGGAGACCTGTGATGAGTTAGCAATTGTGGGGTCTACACCTCAAGGGTCTGAGATGGTAAAACTGGCCCTAAATTTTGTTTCTGAAGATTGGCAAGTCTTTGTCCAAATTATCTTGGGCAAGGCGACTTTTCCAAATTGGGATGAGATGTGGGCAGCTCTTAAGCAAGAGGAGCTTAGGAGAGATCTAGTCAAGTGTAATCTTGACGAAAGCAGCAACAGTGGGTCGAAGTCCAAGGAGGAGGAAGAAAATGCAGCCCTCGAATCCAAGGGGGAGGAGGAGCAACGGAGGCGGAAGAAGGACGTCTTGAAGATCAAATGCTTCAGGTGTGGTGAAATGGGTCACTACGCAACACAGTGTCCTTTCAGGAAGAAGGACAAAGATGAGAAGCACAATCCGAAGGTTACACCCGCGAAGATCAAGGAGGAGGAGTTCGCCATGACAACCAAGATACCTCCAGGAGGGAGGGCAGCTGATTTGGAGTCGTAGTTCGAAAGAGCTACAGATGGGCAGGATCCTTGAGAAGCCCACCTCTCGGATCAATACCTTGCTAAGGGAGCCCAGATCAGTCGTAGCAGGATGGACCAGTGTCAGTTGATGCAGAGGAGTATTGGAGCGATAGCTATAGTGGCTAAAACGCAAGTCTAAGCAGCGTAGTGCAGGGAGGCATAGTGCAGTAGTAGTAGCAGCGCAATGGCTTCAGAGGGATAGCGTGGGACTAGCAGCAGTCAAATCTTCAACATCGAGATGCATCTATGATGAACACTTATTCATATTTTGAGATGTTTTTCAGTTGTAGTGCAGATGAAGTGTTAGCAGCAGCACAGATGCAACATTTGAGAGGGAGTTGATAGTACGGATGCAGTCTTGACAGTGGCAATGTCGGCAGCAGTGCAGTAGTTGGTGGACAGCATGTCAGACATCAGCAGCGTAGAGGACGATGTTATGAAGTCAGGGTGATGCTTCAGTGGGAGGCATTGTTAAAGCACATTCCTCGCTAAGAGGGAGTGTTGATTTCTGGTAGCATCAAATGTGCTCTAAGTCTCAAATTTTGCAGGGAGACTTGGGTACATGTATACCAAAAAACCCAAAAAGCATTTTGGGAAATTCCACCCAAAGACAGTTTTATTAAAATAATTAATTATTTTTAATGGGACCCTAAGTCTAAACTTAGGAAATTAAAATAATTAAAGGGTATTAATCTAAATTGTGGGTGTAACTTCTAGAAGAAGACGAGGATCAAACCAAAATGATATAAGTCATTGATTAGAAGTTAATCTGATTCGTTGGTCGTCCAACAGAAAGATATAAGAAGAGGCTTGAGGGGTACTTGGAGAACACACAGAGAGTTGATTAATCAAATGGAATTGATGAAGCTAGAGGCAACACAGTGATTTCATAGTGATCACCTAGAGAGGGGCAGAGAGAGTTTTGGCTGGAGGATCTTCTTCAGAGCCAAGAATACTTAGCAGAGAGGCAGAGAGACACACAGAGGAGGTTGCGCAGTTGGTAGAGAGGGTGACGCAGAGCCGGGAAGGGCTCACGCGGGACCCACGCAGAGCAATGCAGAAGCCTTCCACGCAGAGGTCCGAAATTTGTTGAGGAGGTTGACGTTCTGAGTCGAGAGGGATGGAGTCAGCTTCTGTGAGCAAATTGATTCCTAGCAAAGGTGACGCAGTGCCTCAGAGGCTAATGCAAGGGCAGTGCAAAAGTAGCCAGGGACTCGTTGGTTCAGCTGCCAGATCAGTAGGGACTTGCAGTGTAGAGTGAGGTAATCTCACTAATTTCTATTGTCGAGTGATATTCCCTGTACTGGATTTCCAACAAGGCATCCAAAGGTTATATTCAGAAATAACTTCTGCTTAATAACAAAAACCCTCAAATCTGCTACACCGGTTTTCCTACGTTGGGTTTTTCCACGGACATTTGTCCAAAAACAATTGTGTCATTTGTGTTGTATCTTTCTCTTGTTCAGTTTCCTATTTCAGCATATTATTTTAAATGGTGTAGGCTGCAGTGTGTATTTCGATGTTTGCTATAGGAAACTGCAAATAACTTGTTCATGTAAATCTAACAAGTAGGAGAAATATCATTAGTTGCTGCAGTAGGGATTCTGGGTTTTAGGAATTTTCACAAGGATTACCCCCCATAGACTGTTGTTGGGAGACAACTAGAACGGAGAGATCGAGGATCACGGTGATAGACCCCGACCTGAGTCGTTGTCACATTGTGCCTATACAATCTTAGCAACAACAGGATCGAAAGAATTGGGCCCAGAACTTTGATCAATACTTCACTCTAGTAGGAGGCACTTCTTCACCAAACTTGTAACCTCTTGTGATTTTTAATCTTGCCCTTTTAGTCCTTTACTCAAGTGACCTTAGCTCTAAAACCATGTTGAGAAAAACCAAAGCTTGTACAATTAGGGTTACTTTTAATGTTTTTCTCTTACATCATTGGCATTACTTGTAATATTAGTTCAATTCATCATCATTATTAGTTCATTATGCTTATCATCAAGATAATGCCAATAGAAGATCACAATGCAAAACAAAGACACCAGATATAGGCACTATGCTAGGGAAAAACCCCTCCATAGGGCAAAACCCAAAATTTCTTTCTCCTATAGAATTCTCAAGGAAGAGTTCCAAACCTTGACCAAGACAACTCACCAAGTGAGGGCCAGCCACCTAATCAAAAGCTTCCTTCTGCAACTCGGATTGCTTCTCTTCACTAGGCTGAAAATTTGCACCAAAAACAGTGCCCCTTCTCACACATGTGAGCTTGCTAGCACAAAGGAAAAAATGCCAAAGACCAAAAAAAAAGGTTCTTCTTTACTTCCTCGCTACCGTTCTCTTCCTCCTCGCTCTGTTTTTTCCTCAGACTTCAAGAGATGTGAACTTGATTAGTGCCTTTGGAGGTCGAATGACTCTTTTATATATAGCCTCTTGGTGTGTTGCAACTGCCTTCTTGTGGGGCCGACTTAGTGCGCTGACCAACCCATCACTTGGTGGTTTCATGTCCTCTTTACATTCAAAAATAATTTCTTTTACATTTATCCAAGAGCCCTCCCAGGGACTTTACATCATGACTTTGACCTTGACCTTGTCAAAACCCTAGGGCACACAATGGGTGCCAAAACTAATAAAACAATCAATGGGCAAGAAACCCATACTTCAATAAATATTTTTTCTTTTGTAAAATATAATTTTCTCTTGCTTTTTCTTTTGACAAGTAATTTGATTACATCAAGTCATGGCACATAAACAATTATGAAGACTGAAGCTAGTTACCATTTTCAATACTAAGTGGGTCTAAAAAAATATTTTGGCAATGGTGTCTAATTATGAGTAACCATTCACCAAAAATATTCCTAGACAACACTTTTACATCAATATTTTACAATAACCACCCTTAGAAGGGGAATTTTACAATAGACATGACATCTTAGACTCAACCAAATTATGCAACACAAGACACATGATCTAGTATGATAAAAATACATAGACTCGATAACACTAAGACTCACCTAAGACCTTATCAGAGGATCCTACCCTAGTTTTGGGGGATGTTTGGGAGAGAAACTTTGCTAATTATTTGTGTTTAGAAACACAAATAATTTAGGGAGGTTAAAAAACTCCCTAGAGTGAAATTCTTTGTTAAGAATCAACGGCTTACCTAGGTGTTGTTACATGGCTTCATAGTCACACTAGAATCATGTTTACAACAATACTGCAGAATTTGGGAATACAACAATAATAATGACTTTAAAAAAAATGTCCATTGTTGTGTACTTTGCTTCTAGAAACTATTGACATGTATATGGTCAACATGTAGCTCTATTTGGGGACATGTTGCTTCAGTGAAGGAATGTGAGAATCCAAAATCTACTTCCAAGAAAACAAAGTAACATCAGGTAGATATCTATTCAAATACAAATCATAATCGTCATATATATCAAGTGCTGGAATAGAGAACTTCTATTCTAACGATATGAAATGAAAACTAAATCTAATGACGTAAAACATGAATACTGAAATGAAAGCCTACTCTAATGGCAGAAACGAAAATATAATCTAGGAGAATAGGTTTAGAGGTACAATACAAAAGATGCCTCGTGGCATCAGATGTCTTCAATGAAGTTCATGCTGAGAACGTGTAGACTTTCAGGAAGATCCATGGGTTGCTTCTCTGATGTGTCATGTTCAATTCTGAATATTTTAAGACTTTGACTTATCTAAATGTCATGTTGTTCCCAGCCATCAGATACATCAAGTTTTTTCTTATTTCTTTTCCAATTTCTGACCTGTGGAAGCTTGACCCTAGTTATCACTGATGATTCAACTTTTATATCCCTTTTTGTTTTTTTGTTTTTTTCCTAGTAGACCATGATGTTGATGATGATGTGACTAATGTATACCTCTCTGCCAACTTAGATGGAAGATTTCGGGTATCCAAAATTTCTGTGATACAATTTTCTTCGTTTTCTTGAGCCGGCTCTATTATGGGTGATGGACAAGTATAACCTTGATTCCCTTCAGTTTCCTTTCTATCCAAGTCGCCTTCATTTAGCCACTTCTTAATGGAATTAATGAACTCCTCATAATAAGATGAAGTTTGCTTCAGTGAACTAGGAGTGTTAAGTTATGGTATGTTCTATGCTTATAACAATTTACTTCTTTTTCTTATTATATTGCACAGATTAGCAATCACATGTACATAAAGTAAAGTGCAGATAGAACATTAAATGATCGACAGAAAACAAGCCAAGACAAGAGACACGAGATGCAGTAGCTCGCCAAGGACAAACCCCACAATGTGTGGGGAAACCCTTTGATCAAATCTTCTTTTATCTTCAATAATTTAGCAGAGAGAAATAGTACAATAAATCTGATTTATATCAACTGTAGCAAACCCTAGATCAGCTGCATCAGCATTAGCGGCTTCATCATCAAACTAGGGCAGATGATATCTCACAAACCGACCGTCGGATCGGCATGATTCCCCCACAAAAAGTTGCGGCTTCTAGAGGAGGTTCAGATGAACCTACAGCGCAGTTCAGATGAGGAGATCTTTTAGTCCACGCAGGTCAAACTTTACTTCTGCAGTTGCAACTTCAGTTTCAGTAGCTTTCTTCAAACTAGGGCAGTCGATATCTTGCAAACCATCCATCGAATTGACTTGATTCCACCACCAAAAGTTGCGGCTTTCAGAGGAGATCCAGATGGACCTATAGCGCAGTTCTAAGGAGGAGCTCTGATGGTCAACGCTGGTCAAACTTTGGATCTGCAGTTGCAGCTTCAGGTTCAACAGCTTCCGGCTTCACATGTGTGAGAGAGAGACCCATTTTTGCGCAGTAGAGAAGAGACTCTTTTCTATGCAGTAGAGAGAGAGAGAGATGTGATGAGATGAGTAAGTCCAAATGAGGAAAAGTCATGTATTTATACACAACGTTGGTGTTTGAATAGATGCGACTATTGGGCTTCTGAGCCTACATGAGCTGTAGGTTGGCTTGATAATAATTCCATAATCAAAATAAATTCATATCTCCATCAATACTTATCGGAATCGGATGATATTTATATCAATCCTACGCCTCTCAATGAGAGGAATCTAATAAAAATATTATCAGCCATGAATAAGATGACCCACATGAAGTTTTGCCCTGGTTGCCAATTTTAACACTCCCTCTCAACTAGGGAGAACTTCATCTGCAATCTGTCTATCGGTCATTACCATTCATCAATCAAATGCAATTCCCTGTACAGCCTGACTCTTGCCCTGCTCTGCTCTATTCTGCCTGTTCTGCTTTGTCTTGTTCTACCCTATACTGATCTCTATTGTTCTGCTCTGTTCTGCTCTACTCTTGCATTGTTCTGTTCTGCTCTGCTTTTGTCCGAATTATGAAGAAGAAAAAATGATCGAGGATGTATCATACTGACTCAAAGTCAGTCTCAGAGTATGTACCATTGGTCGCAGACTAGTCTCAACCAACCCGAAGTCAGCGTCATAGTGAGTACAACTCCACTGGTCCCAGACCAATATCATCCTCCACTAACTCAAAGTCAGTCTCAGAGTGCATAACATTGGTCCCAGACCAATCTCAACCGACCCGAAGTCAGCTTCATAGTAAGTACCACTCCTACCACTGGTCCCAGACCAGTCTCAACCGACCCGAAGTCAGCGTCATAGTATGTACCACTCTCACTGGTCCCAGACCAGTATTGCACTAACACAAAGTCAGTCTCAAAGTATGTACCACTGGTCCCAGACCAGTCTCAACCGACCCGAAGTCAGCGTCATAGTATGGTACAACTCCTACCACTGGTCCCAGACCAGTATCATTGATCCCAGATCAA
>APFE030073438.1:3071-19357 GCA_000404065.3 Pinus taeda | reverse complement strand
AACCTGTAAACCTTTGAATCCACATCATTCCTACCCCCCTCATCAAGGAAATCTGATATGGTTCTACGCCTTAAAGATGATGACCCTGAGCCTCCATATCCACTGCCTTGGGAGGATGCTGAAGGAGTTCTTTGTGATTGTGAGCTTGGTTCAAAGAAACCCCTTGATTTTTTTGATTTGTATTGGGCTTCCTCCTCCTCCCTTATGTATTTGGCTCTATCCGTTGTTGACACCGCTGCACAAGTTTTGATTCCTATTTGTTTGTCTCCATCCCATGGCCTTTTCCCGCAAAGGTGTCTTTTAGCACGGGTGTATGAACTTGTGTAATCAGTGTTGCAATGTGGGCAATGAAATTTAGTGGTTCCACCCCCTCTCCCTATTTCAGCCCTGTGAACATATTTCCACAATGGGGTTTGGTCTTGTTTAGTTTTTTGAGGGTCCTATTCACCCTCCTCCAGCTCCTCCTCGTCGAGGTTTTCACCAATTTGACTTTCTCCAGCTTCTTCATCCCCCTCTTCAATTTGCCCCCTCTGTTTCCTACTCTCCAGCACCATAATAACCATAAAAGGGACCAGGAAAAGGAAAATGCCCAGAAATATAGTCAGGTCCATGGTGTTTGATGTTTGTAGGGTTTTGATTCAACAATCTGCAAATTAATTTAATTTATTGGGATTAATTAACTTAATTTATTAATTTAATTCAAATTCATAATTTTAAAACTCAATAAACTAAATTAAATTGACTAAATTACTACCTAACTAAATTAAACTAGCTAGATTAACTAAATTACTAAGTTACTTACCTCTGCAGGCTTGCTCCTCGCTCCTCAGCACTTGCTCCTTGCTCCTTTGCTCTTGCTCTTGTTCCTCAGCCAAGCTCAATGTTTGATAATGAAATTTTTTTATGCCCTTTGGGCTTTTAAAACAATTTTTTTTTTTTTAATTTAATTTATTTTTGGGTCCGCGGAATTTTTTTCCGCCGACCTGCTCCCGGCGCGGTTCGAATCGCTCCCGGAGCGATTTTTTAATGCCCGGGAGCGATCGGGAGCGATCGCTCCTGGGCTTAAAAAAGCGCTCCAGGAGCGACGAAGCGACCGCTCCCTTAGTCGCTCCCGAAAATGGTAGGGAGCGAAATCTTTTTTACGGAATCGCGCTCCCGAAAATCGCTCCCGTCCGGGAGTGATTTCGGGAGCGCGCTCCCAAGGCGCTCCGGAGCCTCTCCCGCCCGGAGCGCACTTCGGGAGCGGGTTCAATGGGGGGGGGGGGCGCTCCCCCGCAACTATGGTCTGAATCAATCAAGCGTATCTTCAGGAGGTGTCATATTGATTGGGATTTTCGGAATCAAGTTCAGCGGAAAGTTGCGTATTACAATGGGGAGCTACTAGTTTGGGGAACTCTAGTTTATTTATTCTCTCCCATTATGATGGGCTTTGGCACTATCGTCAGATAGCAGCATGATATTCCTGGAAAATGTATTGTAAGTGTATTTTCGATGGATCTATTTGTTCTGTTTCTTGATTTCAAAAGCTTTGGGCAGAGGAGATAGGCACCTAAGTCACAGCCAAGGGTTGGTTGCTTATTAAAGATGCTAAAAGTCATTCTGCATCTGCATACCAGATCTTATAGCAGCTTTCTCTGCAATTAGGAGACTATTTTAATGTTTGTCAATATCTGTATATTCTTGATTGTTAATCTCTGTATCTCTGTTCATATTTTTTTATTAATATAAGCAGTATTTTTTTCAAAAAATGTAATTGTCTCAATCAAAACCAATGCGTTTAGTTAAGGAATAGGTTGCAAGACAACCAGTGAATGTGGTTTATAAATTTTCTCATCCAGCTGCTCCTTGCATAGCATTTCATTAACTCATATGCAGGTTCATTAACTCAAAATGAAAGAGTTCTAACTTTGAACAAGCCAAGATCTTTAACTCTATCGTAATGTGCAACAAGAGCATGGGGACCGTGAATGGTGCACGTCACATTGTATTTTATCTCCAAATTGTCATATAAATTTATGCAATTCAGGACTTAGTACAACAATTATGCTATTAGAACATGTTATTTTGAATGCTAAGTTCAGTTGAGAATTTAATATAGAGATCTCTTGGTATTAAACATCACTTGCAAATTGCATTTGTGTGACAGGAGCAAGAAGTTAAACGATTTTCTGGCACAGTTCCAAATGCAACTACTGTGGGTGAGCTTGAAAACATGGTGATGTATGCTGGAGAAGGGGTAGGGCTCATAAAGGAGATTCTTCCAGCTGCTGAAGTTGTTAGAAGTTTAGTTGAGGGTGCACAGCATATAATAGAATGCAAGTTCAACTGAATATTCAACTTACTATAGCTACTAAATTGTTAACTTTTAGAAGGAAGTAAAAGCAGTAAAGACCCTTTCACATGAGAATTGAAATAAAATAGGCCCTGGTTGTGCAATTTTTTCTAAAATTAAGACGTTATTCTCCGATGTTCCATCTGAAATGACAGGTGAGGCAATATAGTTTTGAGGATCATAAATATTTATAATGTCTCTATGCCTGCCTAGAATCATATGTAACGTAGGAAACAGCAATAGCATCTATGCCTTTGCTAGTAACTAGACAGAACGTGGTTGTCATTGTGCTGCTTCTGTTTCCTGCCTACTATGTCTTGTTTTCTGGCAGATGGCAGATTCAGTTTATAGACGTTGAATGGCAAATCTATATGTTACAACTCCCTACTTCATAGTATGAAACTCATTACGTAGTACAATGATCAAAGTAGCTATTTATCAGTTAATAAATTCTACCTTGTTTTCTTCTTGTGTGGATGTAGTATTGATTCTGAGCTTTCAGCAGACGGAAATGTGTTATGTTGTTTTATATTTCAAACCCACTGCTGTTGAAGACAGTTGATATTTTATGTATTAGGATGCTGAAACTTGTGCTTCTTATGGTAAACTCTCCATTAGATTGGTATTGATAACGTGAAATGTTTTATGCATTTGATAATTTCACGTTCCAGTTTTGAATTTGTAGTCATTTTTAATTGGCATAATGTAAATTTAGTTTCTTGGTAGATATTGTATATATGTTGTGATTGCCATTCTCATAACTGTTGGTCATTTTATCAAATCCGACACTATGTCTAATCTTTAGATCAAATTGTTTTAATGGTACTTATAATTTGTTTAATATATGTTGTTAAGAGCGAGCTTATTCTACATTGGAACGGACATTGATTGGTGCATGATTTTTCCTTCCCAAGATATATAATAGGGTTCAACCATTTATAATTTCATATTAATAATATTACGAATGTTTTTGAATTCATTGTATAACCACCTAAATCAGTATCGTTTTTAGTTTGGCTTTGATTATTTCTCTACATTATCTACCACATATTTTTATCCTTTTCAATTTCTTTTTTACCTTCGGCATGTGGGAATCACATAACTTGTAATGCAACTGAACACTTTAACATAATAAAAACATGTGAATAAGAGAGTGAATTATGTATTTTTTTAAAAAGTAATGGCTAAAATTATTATGTATTTTTTAAAGTAATGGTTAAAATTATATTATTCACAAAAGGATGTAAAAAAATTCAAATATAAAATTAATAAAATCAATAAAATTTAAAGATAAAATGCAATAGTAATTTAAATTAAAGCATTTAAAAAAAAAAACTTAAAAGTTTGTAAGTACAAGTCTTAGTACATTCTTTTTGTGGAATTAAACAATGCAAATATATTTCAAAAGTTGAACTAAGAAGCGTTATATTGAGAGAGTGCCACCACTTTGATTTAATTGTTACATTTACACTCTTGTGAATTGTTTATGGTTTTGTTATTCAACGAGTTTTCTACACTTGGAAATGGAACAAAGTTTGGGATTGACATTGGTGCGTCCATGTGGTGGTATATGGTGGAAAAATGATTGTGGATAGTGGAGAGGGTGGCAATTACTTCCTCTAAATATTGATAGAAGATGGTGTATTAGCACACAACTCCTAATCTTGAAGAGGTAACATGTGCTTGGTGACCTCTATAGAGATGGTGTGTTTCTTTGTTGGCATCTAAGAAGTTTGCTTCCATCCAGTGTTTTAAGAAACGGCCGAGTCAACATTGACTCGGCCGGGTTGATCCGGGTTGATGGGCTCCCATTTGAAACGGTGGTTAACTCGGTTCGGAAGGCCGAGTCATCAATGACTCGGCCGAGTCAGCAATGACTCGGCCGAAACGGACCGTTTCCACTATGAAACGGCCAAGTCAATGTGGCATGGTACCCTCACGCAAACGCAGCATTTCACTGATTTTTTTATGGGTTTTAAATTTGTTTTTCCACTGGTTGCCTAATGGTATTCATAACAAATATTAAAAACCAAAAACTTCGTGCTGCGGAAAGCATATCTCATATAGTTCAAACAGTTATAAGTTTGCCAGGTCCATTCTTTGCTCAAGTTTGTAGTGATAAGTTTGCATGCAAAAATCCCCTCTATGAATGCATGATTAAGACTTTTTGGGGTTTTGCATTTGCTGTAAATACATTTTGCTTGGATATGTTTTAATACTCCATTTATTATCATATTCAAATCAGAAAACACTCATTGGCTCTAATTTTTATGTGACATTGTAAATATCTATTTTCTGGTAGCAATTGGCTTTTAACTTTTAAGGGATAATCAGTGAAAGAAAATGACTTATTCAAATTTCATAGAGAATCCAAACATAAGATAAAGTGAGGAAGAATTACATCAATGTTGAGAATGATAAAAGGTGGTCAATGTGTTTCAAAAAATTTCATGTATTAGACATCAAAGGTATTTGCATGTGAGGCATCTCTAGTGTGGAGGTGCCATAGAAAACACATTGTATGATTGCATAGATTGACATCTATAAGTATATACTATAAACTGCACAAAACAAATACTTCAGTGACGAACCATTAGATATTAGGATATCGACAAGCAACTGAAACCTTGATAAGATTTTTTTCCTATCCATTAGGTTCTAGTGGTAAGTCTCTTAGTCTAGGAGCATGACACTCAATATTTTCAATCATCAAGTTGTTATCGACAAGCAATTGAAACCTTGATAAGGTTATTTTCCTATCCATTGGGTACCATTTTGATATAATGGATTGGTTCATGAGCCTACTTTGATCATATGTTGTCTTCCATCTATATTATAATGTTGTGTGTTTGGAAATATGAATGAAAATCTTTAAAATTATGTTTAAAATCTTCAAAATTATGTTTTTTTATAAAAAAACTAAATATTTAATGTATTTTTTACAACGACCGAGTCATTGAAAACGAGCCAGCCGAATCATTACCGTTTCGGAGTCGGAGTCGGAGTCATTACTCGGCCGAGTCGGAGTCGGAGTCGGAGTTTTAAAACATTGCTTCCATCATTCAAATAGTGATGGAGGATGGTGTTATTAGCGCATGAATCCTCTTAACCTTGAAGAGGCAACATGTGCTTGATGACATCTATATAGATGGGTTGTCTCTTTGTTGGCATCTAAAAACTTTGCTTCCATTTGACCTTTCCAATCTACCAAGTGCATGGTTAATTCAATGATGATGACATGAATGATTGTAATTTTCCTTAGTAAATCCTCCACTAATCTTTGAACTTTCCTAACATCACATGTGAGAGTAGCACACCATGCACATTTGTCCATTGGTTCTGACCTCGAACCAAAGGAAGAATGGGTTTTCGAAGAAGAAAAAAGGAAATGAAGACCAAAGTGAGGGAGGAGAATTTCAAGATCATTCTTCTACTCAAAGGGGAGAGGATTAGTATCCACCATGTGATAGAAGTGTAGGATCCAAGTGAAATCAAAGCAAGATTTACTTATGTATTAGCCCAAATATGTTTAAACAATTATCAAGTCTCTAAAAGGCTCTTCTCCATTCAATTCTCAAACCCTAAGTTGCCTTAAGAATGCCACATTACTTAGGCCAACTAGGATTGTTGGTTATGTCATTATGCGAAGTTCCTTATCTCTTTGCACAAAAGTTTGGTACTAATAATTGCATTGGGTTAAGTACCTATGAGTGAAGAAGTGTGGGTTGTGAATCAATGATGGCATCATAAAGGAGGCGAGTGGGGGGAAGGGATCTAGTAGAGTTGTCTTGCCCCCTCTTGAAGAAATCTAGATTACAAACTTCAAGGGTTGTTTCTTTATTCACTTGAGTGTTTTCTTCCTTATTTTGGATGTGCCTAGCTTGGTAAATGATCATCTCATCAAGTTGTTTACTAAAAAGGAGATTCATTTGAATATTTTTGAGCTAGAATTCAAGAGCATGGGATGTGAATCGCTGGAATAATGATCACTGGGTGTCGAATGATTACAACTTGTGAACTAGTGTGGATGTCTATGAGTCTCATTATATGGTACATTGCAAGGGATTGTGCCTCATTATCAGTGGAGTGCTCAGCTCCTCAAGAGAGTCTTAATTTATTTGTCATTTTGGATTATAGATGATCCCTCTCCCTTAACCCTCTACATCCCCGCACCTGTGACCCTTAAGTGAAATATATATCTTGGCTCACAAAAATAAATTATTTTTGTTAAGAAAGGGGAGGATCATTTAAGGATAAATTTTCTTTGTTCTACGATGATATAATGAGGTGGTGTTCGTGCACATTGGAAGCACCCTTGATAAATTATATAATGTAAAGTAAAGTAAGAGAAAATGGAGCAAGGACAAAGAGCACTTGCAAAAATGACATTGAGAAAGTGATGACATGTCTAAAGGGTGTCTAGTTGGGATTAAAACATGCATCCCATATGTTTTTAATTGGGATTGTGATTGAATTATGGGGTTCATAGATAATAGTAGAAGAAGTCCAAGATATAACTTTGTGGTTCTTAGGATTTATTGCAATAATAATGAAATGAACATGATTAGCTTTGAAATATCAAAACTTGGTGTATTGCATGTATGTGTTTTATTATGATTAAGGAATAGATGTATCAAAGATCATATTTCTTTTTTCGACGTGATATTCTTAATTTTTCATTTTAGCATGTAAACAAAATAGATAATAAAATTTGGAAAATTGTTAACATTCTAGATTTCTTAATATGAATAGAAAATTGTTCTCAAGAGGGTTAGGACCCTCGATATCCCAATATCAAAAGTGTTTTACTTCTTTGTTTTGAGGGAAGCCTCACGGGGAAACGGTAGCAATGCTTCACCACATTTATAGATGGTATTGCTAGTATACTCTTTGGTATATATTAACTTGCTTCATCTAGGGGGTTGAATGAGACATCTGCCAACATTGAACTAGTTTAATGCTCAACAACATCGGTGACAATTGGTTGAACTAACCACGTGGGCTAGTAGGTGTGCTACTTATGTTATCCTACAAGAACATTTAATTTTATACTAAATAGAATAATAACCTATGATCATATATCTCCTATATTTTTTATGGCTAAAGCAAAGAGTTCATTTCCATGTTTGTTAACGTCCTTGATTGACAACATCACATCCTACAATGTAATCATTCCTTGAAATCTATGATGAGTATGTTATTTGAAGTATTGTAGTTTTTCACACCCCACACTACAATTGTTATTGAAAGCTATAATACATTATATCTTACATTCCAATCATTGTTGATTATCAGTGAGATGTTTATCATATTAAGTTTGTAGTTAACCTTAGGCACATGGTTAAGATAGTTTCATCAGGTGGTGAATCCTTCCATGGACATACCACATTCTTCAACACTAATAACAATAGTCACTAAGCTTTTGAAATTAGAACCTTATTCACACCACTCTTTGAAAGCCATGGCTAGTGTCACTGCTCGTGGTTGTGGTTATGTCAAATCATAATTAGATGTCATTTTTCTTTGTTAGGATTATGTTCATTTCAAGCAATTTGACAAATTATTATATTTAACTCTTGAATTAAACAAGTCAATGTAAAGACAAAATAAATGAACTTTTGTGCCAATTTCAATCACTAACCATTTTACTTCGTGTCATATGCACCGTATTCGCCCTAAATTCAATTTGATTCTACATTTTACAATATATTCATAATATGATGGTTGCATCTCTTTCCAATTATGGGATTTTCTGTCATGTTCTCTCTATAGAGTTTGAAGCAAGGATTTGATTGATGTGGATAATGGATGAGACATAAACACTAAAGAATGTGCAAACTTCATTGCATGGAATGACATCACTAATGTTAAATTTCAAACCATGTTAAGAAGATTATGCATTAAGATAATTTAATCTAAACCTAGGTAGCCTAGAAATTGAAATCCTCGTTCAAAACAACAAGCTTTGAATATGTTAATATTTAAACACATATTGCTTGAAATTATGAACAAAAAATGCATAATGCAAAACATTGAATAGTGCATTTATCATAATTTACTAAAGAAGAAAAATTACACTATTATAACTCAAAACTCAAACTTACCGACCAATACAATTGTGCACCTTGTGTCTCCTTTATAGAATACAAAGAAGAGAGAAGATACAATATATCTGATCACATGGATGAGTTGTCCAACATGACTTAGTCAAACCCTAAACCTAATCTACATAGCTAGTGTCCTCTCCTAACTAGAGGATAGTTGTGGCATGAATGCATGTACACTCCTTAGATTCGCATCCTTCGCTCCTCATGTGAATGCCTCGATACTCCCTAGAGATTTGCACCCAACTCTATCAATATATAATGTATGTAGAAAGAAACTTTGAAATATAAAACCTAATTAAAGTGCCAAATTTAAACACTAATATAATTTAAGAAATGTTCTAGTCTCAACCAATGTTTTTCACAGATTTATCTTAACCGTAGGTTAAACTATTATTGTAGAGAGATTGATGTAGTAAAAAAAACTTTTGGTTGAGAGTTAAAACCTTTGTTAAGAGTCAAGATGAAGTTTTTTACAATAATTGGCATCACAAACTATCATATGAGAGTTTATTCAAACTTTACATTGGGAATTTGAACTCTTGATCAAGAGTTTTGGATAGTTAAAATAAACTCTTATCTAAGAGTTTATTTAATATTTCTAGGGAGTTAATTTTAACTCATGGGAAAATATTTGACAATAAAGCTCTTATCGAAGAGTTAAAACTAACTCTCGATCAAGAAATTATCTTGGCCAAGAGTGTTTAGTCAACAAAAACAGGTTGGTGCAATTTCATAAACTTACAACTTCAAAATTGTTAGACCTCTACAATTTTCGAAGATCCTCTATCACAATTGCTTCCAAGAGATTCATCTTTAAATCTAGTTTATATCGATATAATAATTTTAGATTTTCGTTAAATACAGTTTTTTTGGCTAGATTTTGAGGACTCGTTGGAGAGTTCCTATGATGGTACATATGATGATCAATGAGTGGCCACGTAAGGTATAGATGTGTTCCATATAGGCATAAATGCCTTCCATTAGGACATAGGCATATAGAGTCTAAAACATATAGAGGGTACATGGTTTTTTCTTGGTCATACAGGGGCCATCTGAGGTTTTTTGTTTGTGGCCATATATGGAGGTAAGGGTAGTGTATTTAGTCGTAATAGTGGTGCAAAATGGATTTCATGTAGTTTATTGAATGAATATGGGTAATATTTTGTACTTGATATTGTGTACAAGAGTAGAATACAATGAAGATAATTATCTCCTCTGTAACATGTTTACCTCAATTGTGTTGATGGTGATGGATTTATTTGCATTGTGGTTTAACTTTAAGCTTGCTAGTTCAAACATTGTCTATTTAAATAAACCCATAGAGATGTGGTTGCCACTAAAAATGGGTAATGTGGTTGATTTGGAGAAGAATACTAGTAGCTTAAACATGATTGTGATGACCAATTCAAATCCAATTTCAGAGCCTTTTTGCCTTGAGGGCATGTCCCCTTTTAAGGATGGATGGACTAGAGTTAGTCATTCCATCTTGGTCTTTTACCATGGTGATTGTGGATGATGATATGGCAATGTAGGATAGTCAATAAAATGCTAAGGTGAATATAGTGTTGCCTATAATGGAGTCTCAAGTTGAGAAAAAAAGGTTACTCTCCCAATCTTTAGTGAACAAATATGTTTTATTTTGAGGGGTGCATGCATTTGGAGGCACAAGGGGTTATCATGTTCTTTTTTCTTTGAATCGCATATGAAGAGGCTTTCAATGATTGTTGTATGTTAGACTAGGAGGTTGAGGGAATTACTTTGAGCTTTCACTAAGGATGAGAGTTAACTATGTTTTCCTTTTCTTCAATTCACATGAGGGGAATTTTCAGGTCTAAAATGGGCCTCCTAAGGAAAATAGTAAAATAAATAAATTAAAGTTATGATTTTTTGATGAAAAAATTATATATATATATATATATATATATAATATATATATATATATATATATATATATACTCAAATGTCAACTATAGGAACTCTTTGGGTTTGGAATCAAGAAACACATTCTTTTTCAATTTTTCTTGGTGCAGCTCTACACAAAATAATGTAGAGTGGTACTCATTGACCATTGAATTTAATTCCACATCCAAAAAGTGCCTACACTTGAAATTTGAGTAAACCTATAGGAGATAAGTCAAGAATATGATTAAAAAAATGGTTTTCTTCTTTTCCTTCTAAAAATATTTAGCCCTGGGAATGACATCATCATCTTGAATCCTATTGGTTATTTTAAAATTGATATTGTTAATACATTTTTCTTTTGAGGTCCATTTTTTTACCTCAAAGTTCCCCTAGTGGATGGTGCAACTCCCTATGTATTATAGTTTTAAACTTGAACATTATTGGTTCCCTTTGTTAATTTGGCAGCTCAATGACAAATTCCAACCATGGGACTAAATTCATCTTTTCAAGAGGACCAATTTTGACAATTGAAACGCTCAATTTGGACAAGGGAAAGTGTACTTATGAAGAAAATCCCACGTATGCACATTTGCATAGGTCGACCCTAACAGGAAATTGGTCAACCCTGGAAGCCTATAAATACAAGTGACCTAAAACTCATTTGGACATCATCAAGCATCATCTTCTTCTCTTATTCTTTGATTGGTTTTCATAGGTCTGAGGCTTGGTCAAGGAAAGTGCTTCGTACAGGTTTGAAAATATAGGGTCCGAAGCTCGCATGTGTTCCAAGGTTTTGGGTCATAATCGCAAGCTCGTCAAAAGAAATTTTCTGTTGTAATCATAGGCTTGCAAGATCAAGAGTGTGGTTGGAAGCTCTCAGCTGCATGCATTCTTCTACCTTCATGTGGTTAGACTCTAGGGCTAAAGTTTGACATCTGACTGTAGTTTACCAGTGTTGACTGCAGATAGGAAAAGTTGTCTCTAATCTGGATTGATGTTGGAAACATATTTATGAATGTTGTTGGGTTAATTTTGCTGGATTGGACTCATTGTACTCTTTACTGAACATGTTATGACAATCTAATGGAAGAATAAATTTCAATGGGTTTTCCCCCTTGTGGGGTTTTTCCCCATTCTTTGACCAAATCTGGTGTCTCTTGTTGATGTGTTGATTGTATCCTTTGTCATTGCATTTACTGTTCTATCTTCAAGTACTGCTCATGATTGGAAATATTAATTCTTATTGAAAAGGTTGCTAATTGACTAATTACATTGGGATAAAGTAATTGAAACAACATATAGCAGTGCAAAATTTAACATGGGGATTAGAGCTAAGGTGAAGGACAAGCCCAAAAGGAGACAAGCATTGAAGAAATCATCTTTGGAAAATTGAAGGAGCCTATCTAATCAAGTCAAGATGTCTTCCTCTTTCTTCAACGAACATGAGAAGTTGGGTGACTCATCTAATTTTTTTGCATGGGAGATAAGGTTGGAGTGCATAGTTTATAACTATGATGTTTTGGAATACATTCAAGGAAAAGTACCTGAGCCCTCGGAGAATGCTTCCACTGCTACCAACAACAAGTACAAGAAAGGTGAGTTAAAAGCAAAGCAAATTATAGTTGATGGTTTACAATATAACTTACTTGCGTATGTTGGAAATTTGAGGAAGTATAAGGACATGTATGATAAGATAGCTAGCATGTATGAAATCAAGAATTTAAATGAAATCATCTCCTTGAAAGATCAACTCAAAGACATGAATATGAATGAAGAAGAGTCTGTGTAATCCTACATTATGAGGATATCTCATCTTAGAGATCAATTGCAAAGAGTTGGGGAAACTGTGCCTGATAGGGAATTGATGATTGTAACTCTTAGAGGTCTCCCTCCCATCTGGTAAACCTTCTTTACTACTATAATCAAAAACAATACCTTCCCATCATTTGATGAGATTGTTGGAAATATCACTCAAGAAGAATCAAGGATGATCTTAAGAGGAAGGATTCAAAAGAATGAAGAGGGAGAGTCGTTGCATTCGTCACTCAAAACAAGAAGAAGAAAGGAAAAGGAGGTCCATCATATTCAAGGAATCCTCCTCCTTGAAGTTCAAAGACGAATGATAGAACATCATCTCACATTGAATGTTAAAATTGTCATCAGAAAGGCCATTATGCTCAATATTTCCCTGAGAAGAACAATGGTCCTTGCTACAACACTAGAAGCAAAAAAATAGGTTTGATCATCAAAGAAGAAGAGATGACCAAAGGAATGATATCAATGGAAGATATGAAAGAAGAAGAGATGCTCCAAGTGATCATGAAGAAGATCGTCATCCTTAAAATAAGTCAAGATACTTCAAGTATGAAAGTAATGTTGGCAATCAATCTGAATATATTCTTATTTCTGCTCTCACTAGTTCTTCTCCTCCGAGTTTGTGGGATAGTCAGTTGGTTGATAGTGGGGCCACTTGTCATTTCTATGGGTATAAGGAAGTTCTCTCTAATTTGGTAGAGAGTAATCCAAAATGGATTTAACTTAGACTTCTAAGTCTAAAATGTTCCTCACAGAGGAAAATGAAAGTCCAGGAAATGCTCTTGGAAATAGTCCCATTGCATAGTTCTCGTCATTCAGAATCTACTGCAATTTGAATGGGCTAAAATGGAGTTTGGATGATGAAGTTATTGTAAAAATAAGTTTGTCACTGTCCTTTGAAAAGGAGGCAAATTCTTACAAAAATGGGCTTAAGGCCTTATATGAGAAAAATCGCATCAGAAGGTTCAAAGGGCAGACTTAGGCCAAGGGCAGAAGGACTACCCTCATAGCGATGTCTGACTATCGCATCAAAGGTAGGCCTTAGCGCGATATCGAGATCTAGGTGGAGCCAATTCCGATAAAGCGAGATCGGATCGACAGATCGGGTCAGCACAGTCCATGGTATATGGAAAGAACCCCGGGGCCGTTACATATGCGATATGTCGATGCGATATGCCATGATGTGATATCAATCGTCAGATCGAGGAGTCAAATCAACGGTCAGGATCTGATTGCAATAGCGATATGTGATGTGCGATATCAGTCGTCGAATCGGAAAAAGAATGGATGGTCCTGATTTGATCGGCGATCAGTGATCCCTGATTCAAAGGGCCAATGCACATTGCGGCTTGTGATTGCGATATGCTAATAAAGGGCAGACCCAATGGGAATTATAAGCGTGAATGCATAAAATTTGAAATCTGGTTTATTCGGATTTTCTTTGTATTTCCCGTATATTGAGGTCTTGACCTCCCACCTAAGCGATTGCGATATGCCGATAGAAGGTATACCCGATGGGAATTATAACGCGATTTCATAATATTTGAAATCCGGAAATGCAAGATTTCTTTGTATTTCCTGTGTATTGGGTTTTTTTGCCAATACGCCATGCGATTGCGATTTTCGATGGAATGGTAGACCTGATAGGTTTATAGATGCAGTTGCATTCTATTTGAAGTCTAGATTTTGTGCCTAATAGTGTATTTCTGGTATATTTTTGTGTATTGGAATTTTGTTCCGTTTTCGGGTTTTCCCGTGAAGAAAGGCCCTGATTCCTTTGTAATTGTCCTTGATCGTTGTACCACGCTGCAAGCGGGCGTTTTGTAACAATGATGTGTTTGTAACGCGCAAAGCCACAGAGCCAGAAGCTAGAGGGTTAGTCGAAGAGATAGAGGAATGATTATACACGTAGAAACAGACAGGAAGTCGTAGACATGGAAGGATGCCTCACAAAATCCAGAGAGCACAATTGACCAGGGCGGAGTTTTTAGAGTCGCTTGGAGGTCGAGCGAAAACCAGAGAGCTCAGAGAAGCCAGAGCGAAGAGCCAAAGCCAAAGCCAAAGAGTTAGAGCCAGAGCCAGAGCCGAGAGAACATCAAAGAGATCAAATGATCCAGTTGTTGTTAGTGTCCAAAGTGTGTTGAAGATAGAAGAAGGTATTCCAGAGACAGTGAAAGAATTCTGAGGGAGTTGGTGCAAGATAGAGCTCAAGATAGCTCAAAGCGCTGATTGAAGGAGTCTAGTCCAGAGAAGCCTAGATTTGTCTGCAGAGGATGGACAGCCAACAGGATAAGATGGTATTTTAAACCAATAGGTTCAATTGTAAACCAACGGAGTTGAGCGTGGAGCTTGTAAAATAATTTATGCCATAATCCCATAGAACCTAGTTAGTTGACTAGAGCTCACAGAGACATATCCCAAGAGGTTTGGGTGAACTCCATATTATATTGTTGTCTTATGTGTTTGTTGGTTTGCTTCTTTATTTACTGTTATGTGTGTTTAAATATCATCATAAGCAAATGTACATAAGCACTTGAACAGTCTAAAAACAAACACAAGCATACACCTATTTCAAGCGCTTTTAATTCCGCAATTGGTTAATCATAAGCTAGATCTTGGAAATTAATAAGTTTTGGAGTGGGAGAGGTTCTTGTAAGTTGACAAGAAGCCTTTAGTGCCCCATTTTCAGATCACGTGGTATCAGAGCCTAAGGTTGGTTAACCCCACCTTCAAATAAGATGATATCAAAGCTAAGTTATACCAGAGTAGGTTGCATCATGCAGCAAGTGGTATCAGATCAGAATGCTGATTGACAGAGCAAAAGATTGCTTGTCTGAAAGGTGTTTGGGCAGTCAAGGATTGATTGTATGCTTGTTTGTAGATTGACTATTGTGCGAGTTTTCAGAGGTGAAAGGAAAGATATTGATAGCTAAGTCCACGAGAGGACAAAAAGGAAGAAGGGTTGAAGGCATTCTTCTTATCCCAAAGGACCTCAAGGCAATCCTTGAAGCACAAGAGATTTGTTGCAAAAGGTTGCTTGAATAAAGCTCTTTGTTAATCTTATTTGAAGTTCTTTTGTTCATTGGCATAATGACAACTTCTATAAGTGAGTCCTCAAAATATTCTTTCTTCACAAGATTCTTTGATGAAGAAATGAAGCAAGACTTGTCCACCATGATGGATATGGTGAGAGAAATGTATGAGGATGGAAGGAAGAGCATCATACTTAGAGAGTAGTTGAATTCCATGAAGGAAGAGAAGCAGTTGCTTTCTAACAAATTGCGGGAAATGGAGAGGCAACTTCATATTGGAAATATGAATATGGAAAAGATGCATGAGTTGAAGACACAGCTCTTTGTTGCCAAAGAATCCTTAGTCAAGTATCAACTTGAAGAAGAGGTAAACAATTCCTGTTTGTCTTCAATTTCCTCTAAGAATGTTTCTATTGGTTCTTTTGAAAAACATACTAGAGGCATAGGTTCCAAGTTAATGTCCAAGATGGGCTATGAAGGAAATGGCTTGGGTAAACATGCACAAGGTATTGTTGAGCCAATAATGGTTGAGAAAAGGCCTAAGTATTTGGGTCTTGGACAGTGTTATGGAGAAAGTTCCAACCCTGCCATAAAGACCATTGAAACGGTTCCAAGAAGGAGTTTCATTTTAGGTCTTCTACCTCAAGAGTGTGAAGATTATATTCTTGGGGAATGCAATGGTGTGAAGCATACTTTTCAGAAAGAAGGTGTGCATCAATATACACTTGAATCAGAGAGTTGTGGAAACTCTGAAAGCCTTGAAGAGATTGATGGTGTTCCAAGGGGAGCCACTTCTTCATTCAATTCACCTCCTCATAAAGGCAATAAAGGTGAAAGAGAAAGGTATAAATCTAGTTCTAAACATTTTCCTTTTGATTTTGTAAAGCATGGTAAATTTCCACATAAGCATGGGAAAAGAGTTGCATGTTCCTTTTGTTGTTTGGATAATCATCATGTTTCTAGATGTTGGAACAGAATGGTTGCATACAAGAAGCATAAGAAGGAAAAGAAGCAAGAAGCTAAAGGTCCATTGGACAAGGCAAATCATGCTGTCAAGAGGATGCACATGCAGTGCACTTACTGCCATAAGCAAGGACA
>APFE030073437.1:0-43277 GCA_000404065.3 Pinus taeda | reverse complement strand
TATTGTTAGGTCGGCTAGGTTATATTGTGACTCCTTAGACTCCTATATATACAAAGGAGGTTTTGTCATTTGAATCATTCAAGAATTGTTCATTTATGTAATGTAAAGGAGGTTGCCCCCTCGAAGAGGCTGAATTCTAAGTTGTTGATATATCTTTTCTACCTTTTTCTTGAGTTGGTTTCATAACAAACTAAAAATGAGCGAAGCATCCCATACTTGCCACATGTTTATAACACATACTTTGTGGTCAAGTTTACATAAAAATGGAAACAATAGTCCAGCTATCAATATAAGGCCAAACATCATTGTTGCTTCAACAAGTGATGGAAAACACATCATCACTTTTACAATTTAAAATGAAACATATGATTTGCAAAAATAAAGCCATGACATTCTACCACACCTAGCAAAACCATCTTTCAGTTATCAAAGTGAGTGGGTCGCCTCCTTGTGACGCATGTGTTGGTCGAAAAAAAATTTCACCTCGTTCGTGCCCAGATGCTTTGTCCTTGCAAAGTTTCTCTGGATGGAGCCTCCAATACGTGGCTCTTTGATGACCACCTCTGTCGCAATGAGTATAATAAGCCTTATTCCTCCAGATCTGCTTTACCTTCTTCTTCTCATACGCTTCATACATGATTTCAACCATGTCTCCTCTTCATGATGCATGTCCTTTGAGGCTTATCTCTGGCTAGCGTATTCATGCAATTCACATCAACTAGTCCCTGCTATTATACCACTTGATCTGGGATTTTTCACTTACAGATGCATCAGAATTACATGAAACAAAGCACTTAAAAACCATGGAACATAAGCATATAAAATGAAGATAAAAGATACATAATCACACATGAGATCAAGACACAAAGATTTTATTACAGAGTTCATCCAACCTGGACTACATCTTTAGGCCCTGCTCAATAGTGGGCAGGACTTCATTCATAAAATGGCATGGAAAGAGAGAAGTACAAGAATATTTTTTCATAAACATCCTTATACCTCCAATATGGAATATAGATGACAAATGGAGAGCCCAACTCTAGAGATAGACAACACCACTACCTTCCTGGCAAAAAATCATGCAAAATCTCCTATCCGAATACCCAATTTAGATAATCGGGCTTTCTGCACCCTCTCAGAACCTCCTAGCAGCTCAAGGCAAGGTCCCGGCCTACGGCTGGGTCGGGTCACTGTTGTGTGAAATTTTCTATGCCAGTCTCCCCCTATCTTCTGACATAATTGGCCCTTTATATAAGTCATGGTGACAATTCCTCAACTCCCGAAAAGTTTCCAACCATAGACCAAGTAAAGCAGGCGAGTTTGATCTGATATCAAGGATCTTAGGCCTAAATGAGACATGGAAACAACCTTACAAATATAGTGAAACTCCTTTGGAATGCGCATTTGACTTAATGGTTGATACTATCAGCGGTCCCCTCTATCGGCGTTTCCAATCGACAGAAGACTCAAACCATGCTTCAAGCGCTCTATGATACAGCAGACCCGCCAAGCTATAAAACACAACATATAAAACATCACATCCAGCAGTCCTATCGCAAATTGCAATTGGTGCTTTCCCATTGGCATATCAACCCAACCATTTGATAACAATGGACCCACCTAGATTATTAAACATAATGAATAGAATATCGGGTTCGAAATCCCCCATCATAAATCGTAATGGACGCTTTCCCTTGGCAGATATCAATGTCCATTAAACTGCGATATCAGTGGACCCACTGGGCTATGAGATATAAAGTATAACATATTACATCTGGAACCCTATCGCAATCGCAAACAGGATTACTGTTGGGGCTGCTTCGCAAACACTAGCCCCTTCTGCGCTTGCGATATGCGATATATCGCATCACAACTAGGCTCTGCTGGGGGCTGATTCATAACACTTGTCCACCTCCGATATGTAATATCACAATCGCAAATCAGAAATGTTGGGGGTCGATTCCTTAACCCGCGACCTCTTTTTTCTCGCAAAATGTGATATGTGAGACCCAATGGCAGCCTTCCACTTGGTGCTTCCCCTTTCTCTGGAACTTTTGCCACATCATCTCCTCTTGCCACCCGGACAAGTCAAGCTTGAACTTTGACTTGCTCTAACTTCTTCATATGAACTCAAAATTCGAGTGACATTCACACCATTGGAATCAGGATGACGAGCACTTTGATCCAATGCTAACTTTATCCAGATTCTGCCACTTTAAGTTTTGAGCCTTTTACCATGCCACTAGTACTTTCTAAAGATCCACCTGGATCAATCCTCCAAAATCCTCCTGGATCATTAGCTTATGACTCAGAAACCCTAGGATCTATTTACTCACCTTGCATGTATTATCTTCCCTGAGTAATACTAAGATAGACATTAATATTTTATGAGCGTCTTGAGAAAATACATGTGTAGGATATGTTTCTGTTGTTTTGGGACTGGGCGTTCCTAGAGTTGAGGTCGTTGAAAACAAGGCTATTCTATTGTTTTCTAATAATTGGGTAAAATATATAGACAGGAAATCTTCATTAAACGCCTTTGGGTCTGGAATTTCAGGCATACATAAAGCTTTACAGATGCGGTCTGCCATAACCTTGAGGATAATTTCCCCTTTTGAAGACACCATGTATTTCCTTTGGAGGACGTATGAAGAAACAAGCCAAGTTACAAATTCGAGGAAGTGGTATGTAATTGGGGATATAACATGATATAAACCAAAATTCATGATTCCAAAGTGGTATTGCTTTTCCAAGAAACGGTTTTCGCAAAGTCTCGAGGACACCATGGATTGTGAATTTCTCTTTCAATATCCATTAAAGGCTCTTGAGTGGAGGTATTTAAAATTGTAGGATTTGGGGTAATTTTCTGAGGTTTGTTGATGTTCAACATGATAAAATTAAGGTCTGGCTCAACATATAAATACTTGTAATTGAAGCAAAGTGATGGAAGTTAGGTTGTACCATTCACAAGATGACCTGGACTCTGGGTAGCGGGATCACTTGTACACTGACAAGGACTAGAAATGTGATGAGCTAAAAAACTCGAATGTGTTTGTATAAACTTTGTATTAGGTGGGAGCGAGAATTTTAATGAGGTAAATGATGGACATGTGGAGTAGGATGATTGGAGGGTGACACAATAGGGTGAACTAGAAAACCAAGGTGGCGGGCTGACTACGCCGACCGATTTGCTTAACAGGTGGGAAGGGACCACATGTCTATGGTTGGAATGGTTTTCTCAAAACCCTTTACTGCCCTGCTCTACCCCCGCAAGTTTTTTTGAGAAATGAGTTAGGGTGAGGCCCAATCAACTGTGACTATTGATCGAAGGAATTTGAATTCAACTTTGAGCTAAGCCTCATCCCTGTAAGTTGGAGCGAAGCAATTTTGTGTGATGTGGCCTTCATACAATGTTGTTTAATCCATCG
This sequence comes from Pinus taeda, assembly GCA_000404065.3. Lineage (NCBI taxonomy): Eukaryota > Viridiplantae > Streptophyta > Pinopsida > Pinales > Pinaceae > Pinus > Pinus taeda. The sequence continues at coordinate 39,849 of APFE030073437.1, read as the reverse complement.
TCAAAACTACATGATAACTAATTCCAAATAAAGGATTGCATGTCCTGTCTCCTCAAACTGTGCATTAGGCCCTGGAAAGGCTAGAGCAAAGGAAATAACCATACGACATATCCATAACATTTTTTTTATAGGAATCATAAAGAAGATCTACAATAGAGACTATCATTGGAGGCAAATGGAGAGTGGACCATATTTTTTTCTTGTGTTCCATTATCCTATTCATGGTGTGATCGTGTCTAAAATTGCGTAGGTTTATCACTTTTGTCTCCCTTGTCAATGCAATGCCCATTTTTGCAACTGGCAAGACACCATCCGTGATGGTAGGAGATGTTGGTTCAAATGAATTAATAGCCATGGAATTTGTGGTTTATTGTACATCATGTTCTTTAGTTCTCTAGCCAAACCTTGAGAGCTTATTCTTGTGCTTTGGCCTCAACTTCTTGTTATTATCTCTTATATTCCTCTTCATGTTCTCTAGCCTCAACTTCATCTTATTGTCTACTTTGTTCTACTCCATGTGTTTTCCACCTTCAATCCCATTCTTGTCACCTTATTTCATTCTCCCTCCTCATCTCTTCATATTCCCTCTTCTTGAGCTCAAGATCCTAGGCTATACAGGCTACTTCTTGTTCCTATTTCAGCTTTTTCTCTCATGCATCTCTAACTGCCTCCTACTAGGTAGCTTCTTTCTTGGCTAGAGCTTCTCTTTCAACTTGAGCTTTCCCTTTTTTTCTTTGAGGTGAATTATAACCTATCATGAAGACAACTTTTAAGAAGTTCAATGCATTTTCTTGCTTCTCCTCTTCAACCCATGTATTTCGTTCATCTTCCCGCTTGTATTTGCATGATTTGCAATGATTATTCACCATAGAGTTGGGATCATACTTGTGGAATGTTAGATCCCTAAAATGTAATAACATTAGAGCATAATTTTTTTCTTTGGCTTCTTTCATGTCCTTTAATTGATATGAGCCCAAGTGTAATGGCATGTGTGGCCAGGGAGCCTTTTTTACCTGTGATAGTGCTCCACCTACTCTTGATAGAGCTGATATGTTATCTCTTGTAGTATCATTTGGCCATATACAAACTTTGGAAGTGGACGAGGAGGTTTGGTTGTTCTAAGAATTCTCAGGTATGTGCCATCTTGATCCAAAAACCAATCCCCAACTAGAGAGATTAGTTTCCAGACTCTTTCAGACATACATGAGGTAGACACGTCGAAAAAAAGGTCATACAGTGGGGTCGAGAAGTGTTGGCATATCTTGGTGTAGGATTGAATGTAATGATACTTCCATATAACTTTAAAATAAATATGCATTGGGTCCTCCTACGTTGTCCATTTCTAGCCTATTGTTGGGAATACATGCTTGATATAGACAATGCCTATCAGGTAGGAGGCGATGAAGAATTGAGGTTTTTCACCTTATTTTGAGTTATGGTCCAGTTTCATATTATCCTTCAAGGAGAGATAGAGAATATCAACCCAACTGAAGATGTTTCCATCGATTGTTGTTGTGTACATTAACATGACCCATCCTTCATAGAATGTTTTTGCATTGGGATGACCATAAAAATTGCATAACCTGACAATCGATAGCTAAAAGGGGGTCTTTAACATGTTGGTAGAATATTCTTTATTTGGCTTGGACTTGAAGGTTCCTCTATTGGTCCACCATGTCTTCAGGAGCTCTCTAGGAAAGATCTTGAAATCTAACAAATAGTCCTCATCCAGGGCTAACTCCTCCTTATGGATCTTGTAATACATATTCATGTTAGAGGCATTGACAAAGGCAATAGGATTCTTTTGGTTGTCTCTGATCATGGCTTCTTTAGGACTAGCATGCTTTACCAACAACTAAACTACCTTTACACATGGAAATATAGGGAGATGTGTGACGAATTTGTGCAACTAAGACCTATAAGTAGCCTTGTAAACTTCTAAGTTTGGGTCATCTAGAGATATGTTCTTTATAACACCCTCCTCCCACATCTACCCAAGTAACCATCCAACCGAGGTAAAAAATGTGATGAGAAGTTACTATGATATGATTTGACTCCCTATGTGTTAGTTAAGGAAGTGGAACCGGTGGAACACATCACAAAGACCTTCCACATCAGTAACAAAACTCGTAGGAGCCATCCCAAGCACTTAGGTAACCATCCCTCAAGACCACTAAGGTTTTAGACCATTAAACCCCTAGACGCTCCCTTGATATGGACAAGCATGTGTCCAGGAGGCTCCAGACACTCCCACATCATGGGTATGCATGCGTTCAGGGACTTTTCTGCCCAATGTTGTGCTTGCATCTCCGGGATTTGAGCCACTTTTTTAGGCCCAAAGCCTAGGTTACTTCCCAAAACTCAATGATACTTTCAGAATGGCAAGGTAACAATAGAATAATGCTACACATATAATTACTTGAATAGGGATTTGACTGGAGCCCTACTAGCCATGACAAGCATTTCATCAAACATGTCACAAATATGTAATCAACAAGTTTAAACAATAGATTTGAGCATAAGCGTCTCATACTCATCTGATAATCGCTAAGAAGAATTGATGCCTCAACACATTAGCTATAGTTTCATCCATTAGTCCATAGATGAATTGCTCATTCATTTACAAGTAGAAACATGATAAGAGCCATACATAGCCATTGTCATAATACATGTTCATAACCAGCATAATAACAACAAAAATACAAAGGAAACAACATCCATATAATCCACATATAAACCAATACAATACTTATGAATTAATAAGGAGAAATAACCTCATATTAATAATGCAAAGGCCAACTAGTTGTGGGACTTCCATGAACCACCTGACCATAGACATGGCTGAGCAAAATCTTTTTTCATCCATTCACCCCCATGCCATATTCCAAGCTTGACTGTGGGATCTCAAGAAACACATCAATCAAAACCATCTAGGGCTTCTAAAGGCCGAGGCACCTCAACCCATCAAACAGTGATTCCACCTCATGGTCAAACATCACAAAGCCCTTACTAGATTGGTCTCTACCCAAGACTTCTAGGGCTCCAAAGTGTTTGTTCCAACCAAGGCTTCCAAGACTAGTAACTCAACCCACCAAGGGCTTTCAGAGCATTTATCCAACCAAGGCTTCCAGGACTAGTAACTCAACCCAAGTTGTTACAAAGCTTCCACAACAATTGTCCAACCAAGGCTTCCAGGAACTAGTAACTCAACCCAATCTAAAGGAAACATGAAAACCAACGAGAAAAACAAGGAAATGAACCCACAACTCCATGGCTATCCAGGATGTTAGCACTCCTCAATGTCCCAAGGGTGAGAAAGGAGACCGAAGGAGGTAACATCAAACCAATCTTTTGATTTGGCAACTAGCCCTACCAAACCAGAAAGGGATCTCTCTATGAAATCACAGCCAATGAATGACTAGAGAAGGAAAATGTTTTAGCTTAGGTACGTTCATCTCAAGGGTTTTGGAATTTTAGGGTTTTGTTTGAACAGGAGTAGAGGTCACGGAACTAGGTCAAGTTTCAAAAGATTCAGTTGCAAGGGATAAAGAGGAGAAACGTAGGTATGTTTTAGTGACACTTTGAGGTTTGTCGATGTAAAGTAGTGTTGGAAAAGAAAAGGTTCAAAATGAGCATGAATATCATGAATTGATTTCTCAAAAGATAGATAGCATAAACATGGAATTCCTAACAAAACATAACTTAAGCTTAAGAATTTTGTTTTAAAACTCATAGGAAGATCACTGAAAGAAAATATATGGAAAGGAGGATAACTAATAATTAATTTAAGTGATTTACAAAAGAAAAACAATGTCACAAAATCATACCACAAGAATTCCTAAATAATAGTTGCAATTGGCCTGTTAATTCCCTGTAAAAAGATGATGAATACAAGATCCAAAGCCTTTCACTCTCTGATGTTCAACCCTTCCTTTGAGTTTTATTTGGGTAGATATATACCAAAACAACTATTTTCCCCTCTAAGGGGTCGAATACTGTATGATAGGAATAATTTACATGATTATCTCTAACCAAACCTAAACCTAGGGAAGTCAATAACAAACTCCCTAATTAAACCAATTGATTCATTTTGACTTTACAAACATAAGTAAGCATGAATCTACATGAAATTTACATTGTCCACCTCATTTAAATTTATTACATCACATGATTACCCTGGTGGATTAATTTGACCAACATATTTGACTTTGATTAGAGAAAATTCGAATTCTTGTCTTTCTAGGAAAAGTGTAGCAAATACTGGGAAAAGTGCAGCGCCAACTTGGAGGAGAGTTTTGAGTGACTTCCAGTACTCCGAATTCTAATCTGAAGTCATAAATGGAAATATTAGGATGTCTAATTGTCCATGGAGTCCTTAAGCATGCCAAATGCCCTCTTTAAGGGTGAGAAAAATGGATTCCCCCAAGGTCACCCTAAAAGCGCAGCGCCAAGGTGAAAACAGTGGCAGAAAGTGGGTTTTTGGCATGTTTTGGGCCCTTTTCTTCCAAACTAAAGGCTAACAGGGCACCCAAGTGGCATAGCTAACATGTTCAGGTTATAATCTATCCAAGCATGCAAAATTTTTGTCATTTGGAGGCCCCAAGGAAAAGCGCAGCAAGGCTACAAAAAACGCAGCGAGGGAGAGAGAATGACACTTTGGTGGCAAGAAATCGATCCTCTGAGGGAGGAAATGATCTTTGTTGGTGAAGAGATTTGTCATGAGGGTGAAATGAACAAATGACATGATTTTTGGTATTTTTATAGGTTGGGGGTCGTTTTTTCTCTTTTACGATGATGTGGCCCCACCTTGTCTTTTCGCAAAATGATTTAAGATCCTAGTGTATTGCAGCTTCAAACTTCATTATGCATAATTACATCTTAATAAAGATCAAAATGTACTTTAGAAATCATTTTAGATCATTTTCCCTGGTTACTACTCCCATAATAATGACCTAGGTGATGACATGACTCTTTTTGACCCTTTTTGATGACTTGACCTAATGATGACATGTAATCGAGTATGAAACTGATGATTTGTACCTCGAAACATGACTGACCATGAGATGATGATTGAGATGGTGATAAATACACTTCATTGCTGACTCATCATAATGAGTCATGGCATGAATCAGCTGACCATGAAATCAAGGGAGTAGTAACATACCTAGACATACTAACCAGTGACCAAATTTTTATTTGAAAACCTATTGAAACCATAAAAATTTGACTTAGGACCCTATCAACCATATTGAAAAATCACATTTGATCACTGGTGACTGACAGGACTAACAGACACTAACATAGGAAATGGAAAGGCTAGGCAAATCCATTGTCAATCCAGGAAATCCTCCATGTCAATGACAGATCATGACCAATAAACCACATGCATATGCCATGCATGCCAAAAATAGTGATGAAAACATACATGCAACTCGGTAACTACAAGAAAAAATCATTGGAGTTGTTGATCTCGACGTCCTATTGTGCTTTCCTTCTCTTCCTTTGCTTTCTTGCTCCAAAACTCCAAGTATGCCACATTCCTCCAAGATTACTCCAAGAAAACTTTAAGTGTCTAAGAGTATGAGCGACAGACAATAGAGAGAGAGCTCCAAAATTAAATTGAAAAAAGTCTTTGAATTGATCCTCATAATCCTTTTTATTAATGAGGCCTCCATTTTCTTCATTTTCCATTATTTTCCTTCATTTTCCTCCTCACACGCAACCTGCGACCTTTCACCTCCCTTTTCTCCTAATTTCCATTATTTTCATAAATAAATGTTCCAAAATGCTATTTTTCCTTTTAAAAGCCTCTATCATTGCCTTTTCCATTTTCCTTAGCCATTAATCAACCACAACTGATCCCCATCATTATGTTTTTGCCCAACATTCAGCTTGGAATACGTGTCCCATCAATTGTGGTTATTATTTTTCCTTTATTAACTTTTCTTACATGGAATTTTCACCAGAGCTGTTACAAAACCCTCCCCCTTGGGGGAACACCATCCTCGGTATTCAACAACACCTACAACCAACAAGAGTTTTGTAAGAAAAACATGTTGCCCATGGAGAATTATAACTTAGCTCGTTGCAACATTTACAATGATCATCCTGCTGAGAAGCAAACCAACACGACAAAATAACAATTATAACATCATAATGACATGACACTGATACCACTTATTAGATATTTATAACATAGCTCATGGTGGTATTTACATCCATATCCATATGCACATATACCAAACATCACCAAATCATGCAGCAAAAACGTAAACCAAAACATTCACTCAACCAGCGAATAAGGAAGGATACATAGCCCGCATCTAATTCGACATCTCCCATGTAGCTTCATCGGGCCCAAAGTGCTTCCATTGCACTTTAGCTTGTTCGATTGCTCAGTTCTAGAGCATGAGAATCTTTCTCTTGAATATACATTGAGGCTCGAGCTAGAATTCTCCATTTGGCTCCACCTGCAATACAGACCAACCAATCACATAATCAACATCTTTAACATACTTCTTAAGCAATGACACATGAAAAACATCATGGACATTCATTGTCGGAGGTAGTGCAAGTCGATAGGCTACTGCCCTAATCCTCTCAATAATCCTGAAAGGTACACAAAACCGGAGTGCCAGCTTGGCACATGATCCAATCCACAAGGACCTATTCTTCGGTTTGATGCGCAATTACACATGTTCCCCAACCTAGAACTCCTTGAACAACCTATTTAGATCTGCACAGCTCTTCTACCTATCCTGTGATGCTTCCAAATTCTTCTTGATTACCTGCATTTCCCACTCCATGTATGCCAACATGTCAAGTCCAATCAACACCCTGTTAACTAAATCACTCCAACTGATGGGAGTATTACAACTCTACCCATACAATACCTCAAACGAACTCATCCTCAGTGAACTCTACCAGTGGAAGGTACTCTTCCCACTTCCATTGTTGATGCATCACATACATCCTCAACATGTCCTCCAATATCATGTTAACCCTCTATGTCTGTCCATATGTATGTGGATGATAAGCTATACTGAAGGACAACTTTGTGCCCAAACCTGCAAATAACTCCTTCCAAAACTTAGAAGTGAAATTTTCATCCCTGTCTGACACAATATTCTTTGGAAATCCATGCACATCCCTGATGAAGGCCTGTGCTACATCACTCGCTGAGAATGTAGACTTCATTGGAATGAAGTGCACTACCTTTGTCAACCTGTCCGCCACTACCATGATGGAATCATGTTGTCTCATTGTCCTTGACAAACATGTGATAAAATCCATGGAAATGACTTCCCATTTCCACTTTGGAATCGAAATCAAATGTAGAAACCCACTTGGATGCTTACACTCTACCTTCACCTACTGAGAATCCAAGCACTTAGCCACAAACTTAGCTGTGTCTCTTTTCAAATTTGGCCAATAATAGAATTTCTTCACTATTGTCAGCATCTTCTGATAACTTGGGTGACTCGAATATGGTTTCGCATGAAACTCCCACAATATCACCTTCTTGAGATCACTGTTATCTGGTGCATATATCATGTCACTAAATCTAACCAATCCATCTACCGTGAGATGATAGTCCACATCTTGTGCACTTACATATGTACATATACCTATACCACTACCTATATCTTTACCTGTACCACCACCTATACTTGTACCTGAACTCTGCTACAACCTATGCACAATCTCCATATACCTGACATCTTGTTGACCTACCTGCTCATAGCTTCTATGCGATTTACCTGTATTCGCCTGCTAAGAGCATCTGTCACCCTATTCTCTTTACTTTTCATATACTTGATCTTGGAATTGAACTCACTAATCATGGCTAACTACCGAGCCTGCCTACCATTCAGATTTCATGGTCAAATAAATACCACAACCCACTGTGATCACTTATCAATACAAACCTCCTACCAAGAAGATAGTGCCTCCACATCTTCAATGCATGTATGATCACTGCCAAATCAAGACCATGTGTCGGGTAGTTCTTCTTGTGCTCATTCAGTTTTCGTGACTCATAGCATACCACCTGTCCATCCTTCATAAGGACTCCACAAAGTCCTCCCTTGTAAGCATTGGTACACACTACAAACTCTTTGTTCGAATATGCAATCTTTAACACTGGTGCATGTGTCAACAACTACTTGAGCTACTTAAAACTGGCCTCACACTCCTCTTTCCATTCAAACTTCTTACCTTTCCTCTGCAGTGATGTGATAGGATACGCATTCTGCGAGAAGTTCCTGATGAACCTCCTGCAATAACCTGCTAACCCCATGAAATATCTCACCTCATCCACATTCTTGGGAGCTTCCCACTCCATGATAGATCTTACCATTTCTGGGTCCACTACTATGCCATCCTTGGAAACCACGTGTCCCAAGTAGTGTACCTCAGTCTGAAAGAAACTGCACTTGTTGAGCTTAGCATACAACTAATGCTCTCCCATTAATCTGAACGCTACTGCTAAATGCTCAACATGCTCTTCTTCATTTTTAGAATATACCAATATATCATCAATGAACACAATAACAAACTTGTCCAAATACAAACACAACACACTATTCATCAAGCACATAAAGGTAGTTGTAGCATTAGCTAAACCAAATGGAACTACAAAAAACTCATAATGCCCATACTTGGTCCCAAAAGTTGTCTTGTAGATGTCCTCTTCTTTAATGTACCTGATGATATCCAGATCTCAGATCAATCTTCGAGAACTCTACTTCTCCCTTCAATTAATTGAACAAGTCATCAATCCTCAGTAACGGATACCTGTTCTTGATGGTCACTTAGTTGAACTGCCTATAATCAATGCACAACCTGACAGGACCATCCTTCTTCTTCACAAATAGTACCGATGCACCCCATGATGATACACTTGGCCTAATGTATCCCTTGTCCAACATTTCCTTCAACTGTAGCTTTAACTAAGGTGTACTCAACCTGTAAGGTGCCTTTGATGTTATAATTTCCCTTGGCACCAACTCAATAGAAAAGTCTACTTCCCTGTGAGGTGGTGACTCTAAAATATATGTGGGAAATATATCTTGAAACTGTTGTAGAACAACGTACCTACTCAAAACATCTGCATCCTCAATTTCCTTACCTTTGTCACTAGAAAATGTGCACTTCAAATAACACACACCCTTTCCTACAACTACACTCAACCTACATAGTTTTCACGATTATGGCTGAGGTTGCTTTCTTCTTACCCCGCATGACTCTTTGTTCTCCATTGTTATCCAAGCACTCAATAACTTTGTCATAAAAATCGACCTTTGTTCTATGAAGGTACAACCAATCCATGTCCAACAACATATTGTATGATCCCAACTGTAATACATTCAAATGTGTTATGGTAGGCATACCATTCAAATCAAATGCACAAGCTCTTACCTAAAGATGAACTTGCTTCTTTGTATTTGTAGCCAACTTCACTAACCAAGACTTTGCATGCACTTCTTTACTCAAACCACACTTATCCACCAGGTTAGGATTAACATAACTATAATTAGATCCAAGGTCAATCAAAACAAAAACAACTTTATCACAAAGCTTACCGTCCATCTCAATGATAGATGCATGATGATCTACCTGTCTATTAGCCAACACTACATAGATCCTTTGAATACTCTACCCAACATCTTCCACTGTCTATGTCTCTTGAGCATTGTAAATTTGCAATCTACCACCATGATGTTGTCGAAAATCTCTCCTATGATGATCCTTACCACAAGTCCAACATTGCAAAGGCTTCCAGCCTTCATCCTTGTTCTGTTACTCATATCAAAGTCCATGTCTTCTATCAAATGCATTGAGCTTCTTAGATGGCGTTGCATTCTCTTCAACACCTGTACCTTGAGGTCTTGCTCGTTTCTTGTCCCATTTTCCTTTGTTCCTATCATTTCCCTTCCAATATTTCTTAGTCTCAAACCTGCACTTCGATTGCTCATATAAATTCTTTAGCTTTCGGATGGACTCCTCCAATGATCTAGGCTCATCGAACTTAATCTTGTCTTTGAATGAAATTGGTAATTCACTAGTGAATCTTTGAATCTTAGCCTTCTCCTCCTTGAGGTAAGGCACATACCTTAGTAGCTCCAATAAACTGCTAGTGTACTCATCATCTGTGATCCATCCCATCTTTAGCTCATATAAATCTTTTTCCATATCATCAAAGTATCTCTCCAATAGGTACTTCTTCTTGAATAGTCTCTCGAGCTCATTCCAAGTCAAGTCCTTCTCATGAATACCTTTGACATTCTTCACATCTTCCTGCCAAGTATTTGCTTTACCTTTAAGTTGAATTTGTTTATTCTAGATTCATGTTCTCTGAGTAATCATGCAGCCTGAAGAACTTCCTCATACCAAGCAACCATGCTTCGAAATCTTGTGATCTCTTTATCTCTCTATCAATTGTAGGTGGATTCACTTTCTTAAACTCATCCGGAAAATATCCTCTATCATTCCTCATGTAAGGATGATAACAATGTCAATCATTATGCCTATCAGAACCATAACTAGAATAGTACATGTGTTCATCACCTCTCCTATCCAAAGTGTCCAAGAACTTGCCATCTCTAATCATGTCATCTCTATCTGACCTATACTCACCATGAGACCTACTTCCATATGCCCCATTAGTTTTTTCCTCCTACTCATGACTAATATGAAGGGGTCCCTATCACTACAATTCTGGCAAATGCTTAAGTATCACTACATTTACCTATGTTTGTTTATCATGTGCTTGTATGTTTCTGTCATTGTATGCCTTACAACTCCTTATTTCTTCCTTTAAGCTTCTCAATGTATCTGCCAAATTACAAGAATTCCCAACACCACGCTGCTCATCTGATCCATGGGGAGAGTCTCAAGAACTGTAGTCTACCATCTTGCTAGTCATCTTTGATATTCTTCCTACAAGGTATATCATGGCAGCTAAACCAAATCACAATAAACCAATGTACCTCAGCGTAATTCGAGGAGGATACCTCATCTGCAAGATCAACCAATTAGCGTAATACATGTAAAACATAATCAGGACAACATATAGAAATATAATACATAAGCATAGAAGCATATACCCATCATTATAGCTAGATTCCATTCATCAATGCATGAACATATCAACTACATGTACTATGACCTCATGCATGACAAAAACCACCACATCATTGTACACTTTACCAGATGTGAATAGTAATGTGCATAATCAACCATACACTCATGATGACACACTCCACAATAACACCATCAACTTCCCATGGTGACCTCACTACAACCATAACCAATAACATACAAATGCTACAAGCACATGGTCTCACAACACAATAAACTTTGGGCTTACTCTGGGATTACTCTAGGCTTCCAAAGCGATTGTCCAACCAGAGATTTCAGGACTAGTAACTCAACCCACCAAGGGCTTCCAGAGCATTTGTCCAACCAAGGCTTTTAGGACTAGTAACTCAACCCAAGCTGTTACAGGGCTTCTAGAGCGTTTTTCCAACGAGGGCTTCTAGGAACTAGTAACTCAACCCAAGTTAAATGAAACCTGAGAACCAACTAGGAAAATAAGGAAATGACCCCACAACACCATAGCTATCCAGGAAATCGAAAGGCTAGGCCAATCCACTGTCAATCCAAGAAATCCTCCACACCAATGACAAATCATGACCAATAAACTACATGCATATGCCATGCATGCCAAAATTAGTGAGGAAAATATACGTGCAACTCATTATCTGTAAGCAAAACACGTTGTATTTGTTGATTATGTTGTCCTCTTGCACTTTCTTACTCTTCCTTTGCCTTCTTGCTCCTGTTAGGGTCCTATAATCTATAGGATCTCAAGGTAATTAAGTATTGTATCTCTGGAATCTTATTTTGTAAATACTTGTCAATCTGCCAATGATTTCCAAATAAAAGAAAAAATAGAATAAAAAATGAAAATAGGTTATAAATAAGAAAAAAAAAGAGAGAAAAAAACAAGAATATTGAAAAAGAAAGAAAAGATTGAAACCCACCAAAAGAAAGAAAAATCAAAAGAGGAATAATACTGAAATTGTTGCAAGTCTAAATACCGCTATTGATAGTTAGTTTTCTTCATTATTGTTAAATAAAGGTTGTGTGGAGCTTGTTCAAAATGCCACAATCACTAGCTTTTGGTTTAATCATATAGTGTAATCATGGTTAAACTTGTTTAAATTTCTGTAAATTAGGATAGAGAATAAAGACTTGCCCAATAGTCCAATCTGGGTAGATCAGTAGTTAGGTAGAAAATGGCATTGATTCAATTGTTTAATCTGAATCAATAGGAGAAATAAGGGATAGGTTAGATAGTTTTTAATTTTGTATAAAAGAAAATAAAGTGGGTTTACTAGTCTAAGTGCACCCTTTTGAAGAATAAAAAATGAAATTTTAGTCATGAGGTAGGTAAATTCAACGATTTGACAAATATATGATTATGCCTTTTTTATCCTAAGTTTTAAGGATATGGGAAAAGGAAAAATGGGCGCAATGGAATAAAGTGTTTTCATATGTTTTATTATTAACCTTTATCGTAAGTCCGATAGGCAAAATGTAAAAGCACAAACAGACAAATCTTCTTTGTCGCATATGGTAAATCAACCGCACAGTCAACAGCATCGAGATTTGTTCCCGCTTAGTATCCATGGTCCTCATCCGCCTTCGGCCCCCCCTCTCCATCCTGCCTTTACCACCGCAGGTGGGGGGGGTCTGAAAAGATGTGTTCTCCCACCAGGCCCCATCCTAACATGGCAGCGACTCACGTTTTCGCACCTGCCCTTGCCAAAACCGCATACCGCTTTCTACCGCCTCTGAAACCACCATCCCCTCGCCCGCCTTACTGTGCCTAACCATGACTTCCTCCGCCACTCTCGTCCCACCATGTCACATAACCGTTAGCTAATTAAATGCATTCCCAACAAAGAAATAACCATTCAACATTAATTACATTTTCTCGGGTAACCATTCAGGCCTAATAGTCCCACACCATTTTCAACGGAACATTCACAACAATGTTTAAAAGCTTATGGACCTATTACTCTCCTCCCTTTTCACTCCTTTCTCTGTAAACTAACAGCTTTGCACAACAATCACTCTCAGAGCTATTTCGCGACCAGACCAAGACTTAAAATTGACAGTCCTCTGTTCCTTTCACCTTAAAGTTCATTACTCAAACACTTTCCCCAGTAAGCTCTTTTTTCAATTCCTCTTGTTCTTCAGATTGTTACAGTCATGCCTCTAAAGACAAAAACCCAAGACAAATCTGTTAATCCTTTGATTCCCCCTTCTATAGACTTAGATCATATCCCTCTGGCCGACAGGGATTATAGGATTATTGAAACCCAATGTGACTGTGACTTTCTTGAATTATATTGTTGATTAGAAGACAAACATGCGATAAAACTGATGAAATTGGGCTCTGGGAGTCCAATCTTCCCCATTACATTTTCCCCTTGACATTTCAAAACCCTGAGTTTTCCAGAAAGTGTCAGGCATGCTATGTCCCTGCTCAAAGACCTCTCATGGCCCCTTCAAGTCACATTCTCTTCACAAGTACTGCCTAGTCCATAGACCAAATGATGATGGCTCCCACTATGGAAAATAATACTCCTTCTCTCCTTAGAATCCCTCACCCAACTTTATCAAAAGCTGGATTTCGCTACCAGAGCTAAAATTTTTGAAATCTTCTTGTCCGATAATGCCTAGTTACCCAAAAATAATTCTCCATATCTTTCCTCCGTCTTCCATGATCAAGCCAAACAAATTATATCCATGATTTCCTATATTTTAGGTTATTTTTCTGATCAGTGGGTAGATGAGCCCATTTTAGGATTTTTTCCACATACAACAAGCCTTCCATTGTGTTTAATTTCAACCAATTATTGGCTGACAGTATTCATGAACAATTCATAAAGTTTCCCATAGAACATGTGTTTAATTACACCTCCATTTTGATTTATATGTTCCTCTACTATCAGGCAGAAAAATTCAATTTTGCAGTGCAAACACTTGATGATGCAGGAAATCAGCAGCCAGTGATCTTTTGGACATCAATGGTCATGAAAGAACAATAGTAGTTTTCTTATAAGCAGATCATTGAACATTTTGTTCACCCAACCATGAACATTATGAACAGTGCAGTACAACCTAGGAGCAGTGAAGAAGTCAAGAGAATTTTGCACCTGACAAATCAAGCAAAGACTGGGAATTGATATTTATACCAAAATTATACAGATATCAGGGTGTATGGTTGTGAATCGGCACCATACAAACTCCCCAAATACCTCCCCATGAGCATTTTTTTCCTTGGAGTACATTAGACAGATTCTCAATTCAGATGACATCCATTTTGTAGTGGCCAAGAAGAAATCACAGTTCAGAATAAAGAAACAGGTGGGCCCATTTGTATGTAACACTAGTATAGCAGGTGAAGAAGCAGATAGAATGCTCAAAGAAATGAAGTTGAGTCTGAGCTTTACATGGTCTTATGACCCCTGTGCAATTATTTCAAAGCTTAGAGTCGCGAATAAAATCACTCCTTGCATTCATACTTCAAGGCCTGAAATAGAGCAGTATGCCAATTAACTGGAATGGATAGAAAACACTTTATAGGAAGCTGAAGAATAGCTCTTTTCCACTTCCAATTTGCAGACACCCACTCCTCAAGAAAAATCAAGCAAAATACAAAGGGAGGAAGGATCATCATCGACAGCAAGAAGTGAAGCCAAAGAGTTTAGAATCAGTTATAGGAAGAAAACAAAGTTGACTCCTAGAGTAGAGGTGGACAAAGAGACTGAAGAGTAGGTTGCCATCATAATCATAGATTCACCACATGCAACTAGCAAATTCACAACATCTCCTATTGGACCTTCATCATCATATGTCAGAAGGAAACTGAGCTAGAGTCACAGAATGTCCAAACATAAAAAGAGAAGACAGTTTTTTATTGGTACAAGGAGATCAAGCTCAGAAATGAGATGCTTAAAAACAGTACCTATAATAAATTTTGGAAACAAACCTCCAACTCACAGAGTAGGTTGTTGTCAGTGCTTAACACGGAGCATGGAAAAATTCAGATGGCCTTCCTTGAAGCCGAAGTTCCATAACCAAAAACAACAGCAAACTACAAGAGCACCACATTTGAGTTCAGCACTAAAGACATTCATCCCATAGATCAAATGGAGATGCACAAGCAAACTATTGAAATGATATCTTCTACTTTAACTAACATTGTTATGTCATTGTCTAAGTTGCAGGTTTCATTTTCCAATGTTTAGTCATTGTTGAAAACGGAGAAAGTGTCCTCCTTGGAAAAAGATAACAGGATCAAATATTTGGAAGATTTGGTACTAAACATAGGGTATGACCCTAAAGATGTGAATGCTAGTGAGGAGATTATTAAAAAGAAGAATCTGGACATTGCAGCCTTGAGAAAATAGATTAAGCTGCCAGCCACAAAGGATCCATTGACCAAGGACATTGAAGAAAGTGAAGCACATAAAGAAGACATGATGAAGTTGATCATAGAGCAGAATATACAGATTAGGTAGCTGGAGGTAGAGATGGAGAAAATGATAAAGGAGAAAGAAGAAAGTCAGAAGATGACCATTATTCCCCTAGATGCCATACCCATTTCTAAACTTCCAACTACAAGAACAACCACTTCTTCTACTCATATTGTAACTGTTGAACAGGTGACCAAGACACTGGAAAACATGTCACTCCAGTCGAAAGAGATTAAGACTTTGAAAGATCAGCTTAAATCTTTAAAAGTAAAAAAGGACAGAGCTAAAGCCTCTCATGTTACTGAAATGTAGAAAACACAGAGATTGTTGGAGAAGTTGCAGAAGGAGGAAAGGGACACTTCAATTGGTCAGACCTTGGCCCAAGCCAAGGAAACCATTTGGATGAATATATTAGACTCTATGAATGAGATTTGGCCTCCTATACAAATAATATTTGAGCAGAAAAGGCTACTGAAACTATTGTGTAGGGAAGAGAGAAGCTTGGAGAGATGCCCATAGAAGCCTCCAACATTATCAGGTTCCTCAATTATAAGTCCAAATATGAACTTGAAGAAGTAGGAATCAACGATAGAACTACTACTATTTCGGAATTCAAGAAAGTCTTGACGAAGAGGAACCTTATTGATCAATTGGAAGAAAGATGTGAAACCTTGGAGCTGCAAGTAAATAGGTTCACTAACATAATTGAAACATTGATCCATAAAGGACTGCCCAGCATTTCTGTAACAAAATGACAAATTAATTACTCAGGAAGACTATGTCTTGAAGATGAAAGAAATGACCAGAAGTAGTATCAAGGCCAATGGAATAAAGGGAAGTATGACATCAAGGGCATTCTTGGAAACCATGTCAAATTTTTTCTACATGCAGAATGAGGTAAAGCATGTTTTTACTTTGAAACCGACTTTTTCCAAATACACAAAGGTAGATGAAATTTACCGCAGGGTAACAAATTGACCATACTAGATGAAAAGAGATGGGAAGAACTGGTCGATTTACTGGATTGAAAAGGTAATTTGGGTGCAATAAGACGGTGACCAGCACATCAGCCAACACAATTGCCAGTTCAGCAACGCATCACAGTTTTGGGTTGACTCAACAACTGAAACCATCAAAACAGGGCCACCTTTCTTTGCAATTGTCTGCGTGGCCTATTTTTCTACCAAGATTAGATCATATTGTTTGTAATTAGGCTAATAATACATTGTCGGTTTGACAACGATTTTGTAAAGGATTTTTGTAATTATCAGTATAAATACTCCACTGTTTGAATTATTAAGGGTTGATTTGTGAATGTAATTTCTTCTGCATATTGTAATTTTCAAAGTACTGGAGCATCAATAATAAAAGGGCCTTTCACAGGATTCATGTGGTGTACCAAATGGTGATGTGTCTCTTCTATTTATTTGTTTAAACATTGTTTTTCTTTCTCTGTTATTCTGAATATCTGAATTACTTAACAAAAACTGTGATAAATAGGATTAGTTACTTAAAGCATGCTATTTTGGTTGTTGGTAATTTTAATGTTTTCCACTGAAGTCAAATCAAGGAATTCTTAATTACTCCCTGATTTCTATTGAACCTTATGTTTTTGTTTTTTTTTCCTCGTAAGAAAAAGTCGTAATTTTATTCATGTTGATAAAATTACATTTTGTAGATGCTTAAAGCATATGCATATGGCTATTCCTGTATTAACAGGTAGCGAACAGAAATAAAAACACACAGGGGCAAAAAAACTGTGCTGTAAGGACAGGAATACAACAGAATTAATAGAAAAAATCTTGTCTACAGGCCTATATTTTCCTTCCTTTTTTCTTCTTTACTTTACGCCAGCCTCCAACGTTGGGAGTGGGGACAATTAAGGCAAGTTGATTTTCCTCTGTGTTCACTGGTTGTTCTTTATCCGAGTCCGATCCTTCGGAGCTATGTGCTCGTTTGGCTCCGCTTATTTCCAGCTGTAATTCTTGTTGTCGTACCATGTTATTTGACTCCAATTTGGGCTCTTCGGTGTTCTCCTCCATCGTTTTTTCCTGTCTTTTCTGTTCATCTGTGGGATCCATGTTCAATGCTTCTTCCTCCAGTGGGTTGGTGTGCTGCCAACCTTTTGGTTTTTTCTATTGTTTCTTGTTTCCTTTAGGCTCCCTACTAGACAGTGGACATGCATATTGTAGGTGCCCTGTCTGCAAGCAGCTGCGGCATCTGAATGTCGTGTTCTCATAATCAAGTTGTTGCGACCATAGTGATTTATTAAAATTCAATGTGATGTGATCTGGGAGTCCTTGACTTAGGTCCACCTCTACACATATTCTGGCATATGTGAAGATGCCCCGGATTGCTCTATCCTCATCTATCTTGAGATGTTTCCCTAAGGAATTCCCAATGGCTATTAATGCTTTTCGATGCCAGAAGTGCAGTGGGAGGTTATGTAGCCTTACCCAAACTGGCATCATCGAAACTACCATGGTATTGGCATCAAAGTCTGGGAACCAGGGGGTGATAAAGAGACCAGCATTACCCCAAAACCAAGGCCCCTGATTGATGATATTATTTCTTTCTAGTTCTGTAATAAATCTGACTATGAAGAATCCCTTAGGGCATAGATATATTTCACATTTGGATGTCCATGAAGTAAAAACCCATTGATGCAGTGCATCAGCTTTGGGCCAATAACCATTAAATCTGCATATAACAGCATTGTGAATTAAATCTGTGTATAGATCTGTTACCTCCGGCATTGTTACAGTCAGCATAGGTGATTCTGGCCTCTGTTCCACAATGTAGGACCCTGGAATCTCTGGTGTGTGTGCTGGTTTGTGTTGTATTGGTTCTTCCCTTTGACTGCATCGCGGAAAGAGCCTGTATTCTTTGAGCTAGTTCCCTTACATCCGCCTTGAAGTCTCAGATTGAGGATGATGGTTGAATCTTTAACTATTCCGTAATGCTGGAGAGTGTGTTGGTCTTGCATGCAGAGTCCTGAAAATAAAAGATTTTAGTATGTTGTCGGAGTGCCCAGTTTTATCTGGATCTGCTTTTTTAAATCCATAACATCCATCCCTTCCTTGATTTGTATATAGTAGTGTCTGCCTTCTACCGATCTGATAAATATTTGTTTCAGATCTAACAGATCTGCCTTGACCAAGCCCTGGTTTATCTGTTTTTTCTCCGGATCTGGCGGATCGATGGTGGTTCTAGGGTTCGTATGCCTACCCTCCGCATTATTAGGTTTTCTTTCTTTTTCCATATGCTGCCGTAGTGGTTCCAGATGCAGTCATAATAGATCTGGGGCACCCGCTGTCACTACCGGCCAGAATGCTGCTTCCTTGCCTTTATGCTCCATTAAAAGCTCAAAACCGGATTGATTATGTGTTTTGTTTAGCAAATCTGAGTGGTGGCGGTCTGCAGTGTTCATGCCGTGCTCTGTTGAATGAACAGCGAACGACGCACTGTGTGAGAACCCTTGTTGCAGGTGTAAGGAGCTCATCCGTGACCTGGAGGATGATTGTGCTGCCACCAAGGATAGAACCGTCGTAGAGGGAAGCCAGATCCATGTCGATGAAGATGATTCGGTTGATCTGAAGCGTGGTATCGAGCAGGTAATCCCTGCGTTCTCTGCCCCCTCGGTGATAAGCGCTGTGTCGGCGGCACTGAAGAAAGTGTTTGCCCTAGCCATCCTGATCGCACCGAGCCGCAGAGCCAAAATCCAATCTCCAATCTAATTCGAGTGATTCACCTTACGTTTTTGTTATTTCACAATTCATTTAATCTATGAAAATATCCAAATAGTGCGACCTAGCTAGCCCTATGAGAACTCCTCTAAAAATTGATGCAAAATCCAGTTTAATTTAAAAACTCCATAGCCCAATGGAATTATAACACTCAAATCAACCAAAATTTTCAAGCAAAACAAAAATACAGTCATAACTAACCTAAAATTTACATAAAACAAAGCTAAAAATAGAGAGATCCCTCTCTAAAGCTAGTAGGGCTAGATCCCAGCTTCCAAAGTGGTTTTGATGTTTTCCTGTGTGTTTACTCCCTCAACCTCAAAAATACAGAACAACAACAGCTCTAAAACTCTGAGTACACCATACTCCTCCAAGAGTGCTCAAAGAAAACTATAAGTGTCCAAGAGTATAAGAGAGAGAGAATAGAGAGAGAGCTCCAAAAATGAGCTAAGAAAAGTTTGTCAACTGATCCTCATAAGCCTTTTTATTAATGAGGCCTCTATTTTCTTCATTTTCCATTATTTTCCTTCATTTTCCTCCTCACGTGCAACCTATGACCTTTCACCTCCCTTTTCTCCTAATTTCCATTATTTTCATAAATAAATGTGCCAAAATGTCATTTTTCCTTTCCAAAACCTTGTCATTGCCATTTCCATTAGCCATTAATCAACCACAAGTGATCCCCATCACTATGATTTTTCCCAACATTCAACTTGAAATACATGTCCCATCAACTATGGTTATTATTTTTCCTTTATTAACTTTTATTACATGGAATTTTCACCAGGTTTGTTACATTCTCTTTGAAATACCCTATACACTTCTAGCATGAGTATGATGTATAATTTTTAATGTAAAATGGAGTATCCCAAAACTCAAGAACAAGTTAGTTGGTAGGTGTCTCTTCATTTGAGGTCTCAAACATTGGGGATTTGCAAGCCCTTCTCTTTGACATATGCATGATTCCCTACATATCCAAATAAAAAAACAAGCACCCATTACATAGATTAGCTCACAATGTTAAATTCAAGGAATTAAAAGGTTTGGGATTAAGGGTAAATGTGCCTATCTATTGTTCTACTTTTTACAATTTAACTTACCTAGAAGTAATAAGTTTCTAAGGTAAAAGAAAAACAAACATAACAAAGAGTGCCCAAGACATTGCAATCCCTAAGATCACAATCTTGACCATGATAGCAACACATCATGCCACAAAAATGTCTCTCTATGCTACAAAGACTAGGACTAGAGTTATGTGTAAGAAATACAAGTGTTCATTCATCCAACACCAAATGAAGGAAACTGAGACCAAGTTTTTAAATGGAAACATTGAGCTAGGGCATAGGGGTGTTGCATTGGACATCAAACCCAAGGTAACTTGGTGAGTTTGACCCTAGGAAGTGAAGAGAGAAGGAGCTTGGCACTACTAGACATGGAGGAGGGGAAACCCAAGGGTTTTGATTTCACAGTAAATCAAACTAGAGGCAAAAAACCAACTCATGGTTGTTGGCACATTTCTATCATAAAATTGAGAGAGACTGAGTGAGATTAGCTAAGTAAGGTTGTGAAGCCTTTTTCCTTGTGTTGAGACCATTACTGGGGATAAATTGAAATTTTCTACCCTTTTATGAGTGTATGCAGAACTTGAGAAGGCTAGGATCAATAGAGAAAGAGACAATGTAGCCATACTTTTCAAAAGAAGCACTTAATTTTTCCAAATCAATGTGAAAGAGACTGAGTGAGATTAGCTAAGTAAGGTTGTGAAGCCTTTTTCCTTGTGTTGAGACCATTACTGGGGATAAATTGAAATGTTCTACCCTTTTATGAGTGCATGCAGAACTTGAGAAGGCTAGGATCAATAGAGAAAGAGACAATGTAGCCATACTTTTCAAAAGAAGCACTTAATTTTTCCAAATCAATGTGAAAGAGGAAACCAAATAATATAATATGAGAAGGAGAGAAAGAAATGAGCTAACAATAGAGATAGGAAATTTATTAATTAAATAAATGAATAAAAACCAAAAATTCAATCGCTGAGTGGGATGGATTTGAACATACCAAAGTTGTCTTGTGCCTAGCACTAATGAGGAGAGAGGAGGTGTTTTTCTCCATCGATGCTTTTAATTCTCACAAGAGGACAAGAGCCAAGCATTGTGAGAAGAAATGGAATGTCAAGTCCTTTTTAAAGAGTTTTCTTGAGCCTAGGTGTATTGATTTCTTTTTATAACTGCATTTTCCACCTTACTTCCACTAATAGTTAAGCCAAAGATATTATTTTGATGAGATGAGATCCAATAAATCATGGCAAGAAAACACCAAAAAAAGATGCAATATCATTGCCTTGAAAATAAATCAGGCAATATAGTGCTAGTCTGAGGCACAAAAGGGAAATATATTGTTGCCTTGAGGAGTGAGGGAGTGATATGTTATGCTAGAGGAGATGCAAGGTGAGCTTAAAGATGAATTTTGAAAGTGTGTCACTAGATTTAGGAACATTGGAGCAATATAATGTTGCCTTTGTGGAAAATGGAGCGATATGATGGTGGATTAAGGCTAAGTGAGGCAATATATTATTGGGTTGAGGTTTAGTGAGGCACTATATCACTAGATTGAGGCGATAGATTGAAAGAGAGGATGTTGTTGTGTGATTTTCAGCTAGAATTAAAGGGTGAATCGTTAGTATAAGTAATAGGGGATTGTTTTATTGCTAGCTTACTCAACAGTGGAGTGATACATTGGGATATGAATGTTGTAGAGTGAGCTTAAAACCCAAGTTATGAGGTTGCGTTGCTAAACCAAAGCTCAATGGAATGATGTATCACTAGCTTAATGGTAATCAAGGTGATAAAGGGTTTAAGAAAACAAATTTGCAAGAGAAAAACTTGAGTTAAATCCCTTTTCCTTGGTGTCATTTTACTGGGTTAAGCAACCACTAGGTGATTGTATCATTGCATTAACCATCATTTAAGCCTTGTATCATTAGACTAAATAACATTACAAAATCACACTTAAAATCCATCTCTAGTGGTATAAAGGCCAACAAAAAGTGCACTTGATTTTAGTACAAGTTAGGCAAGCTCACAATGTGTGTGATGAATCATTTTAGAATGTGGGACCATCATTTTCCTCCAAGCATAAGTGGTACTTAGAGAAAAGGAGGGGTGGTGTTGTCGCTGCTACAAGAAAACTTTGGTTAGTGCTACAACCAAGGGCTAACTAAGGTAATCTGCAACATGGTTGGTGCTACCCTTCATGTATTTGATATTTAAGTGGAACTTTTGAAGGCATGTGGACCATTTTTTGTGGTGATAATTCTCTAACTTTCTTTTTGTTTGAATGAATTTCAAAGACATGTGATAAGTGTGCATGATCATCTCCTCTAAAATATAATTATTCCACTATCAGCATGCCTAGATGATGGTGTACATCTCCTTGTCATAGGCGGGGAATATTTGTACAATATCAAAGAGTGTTTCATTGTGATAGGGCAATGAATTTCCTTGCTAAGTGAGGACTACACCATTAACATAGCTAGAGGCATACCTCTCAATCTAAAATGGTTGTTGCAAGTTTGGCAAGGTGAGGAATGGTGCAGAGCAAAGATGATGTTTTAGATCCTCAAATTCTTTATGTTTTGTGACTTAGACCAAGAAAACCTTACTTTTATTCCACCCCTATTAAATTGACTTAATGTCCAAGCAATATGAGAGAACCCCAAAACAAACCTTTCGTAAAATCTAGCAAGGCCTAAGAAGCTACAAAGCTTTGTTAAAGGCATTGGGGCTGGACAATCTTGAATGACTTGGATCTTCACTAGATTCACATGCATCCCAAGTTCATCCATAATGTATCCAAAATATTGAATTATTTTCCTCCTAGATGAGCATTTCTTCAAATTGACATACAACTTGTGTTGTCACAGGGTGCTCATGACCTGTTGAATGTGTTGCAAATGTTTTACCAAGGTTCTATTTAATACAAGGTTGTCATCCAAATACACAACCACAAAAGAATTTGTGAATGGTTGTAGGATATCATCCATCATCCCCATGAATTTTATTGGAGCATTAGCCAAGCTAAATGGTATGACCAACTACTCAAAAAGGTCTTCCTTAAGTTTCAAGGTTGTCTTCCATACATCACATTTGTTTAGTTGAAACTTGGTGGTAGCCTAACTTCAAATCAATATTAGTAAATAAATTGGCATTTTTAAGCTAATAAAAAAGATTTTCGTTCCAAAGTATAGTGTATTTATTCTTGAAAGTGATTTTATTCAGGTTCTATAATCAATACACATCCTCCATGTCCCATCCTTCTTTTGCACTAACACAATTGGAATTTTGTAGGTTCAAGAGCCTAGTCAAATGTGTCTCTTTTGGATGAGCTCATGCATATGATGTTTTAGTTCCTCATTCTACAAGAAAAAGTGATTACATATTAGGACATTAGGTAAAGGAGCACTAAGTATCAAGTCATTTGAGTGTTTTACCTAGTAGCGCAAAGGCACCCCCATAGGTGGAGCGAAGATATCTCTGTATATGTCTATAATCTCATCCACTTGCTTCTATTGTGTAAAGAGGCCTCATGCTAAGGTTGTGGTGGTCGCAATGACCTTCCTTTCACCTTTTGACCAAACCATCAAGAGGACAAACCTTATAGTCTAAGAGATGACCTTTCGACATTGCTTACCTGAGATCAAAGAAATTGTAATAGTTGGAACTACCTCATGTACCCTATAGAGCTAACCTCCTAGAGAAACAATCACTATGGGGATGAGACTCATAAACAATATGATGTTTCAACATAAAAGGTTATCCTAAAATAACTTCACAAACTTTTATTGGGGCAACCTCATATAATACCTCATCTTTCAAGGGCTTGATGTTATAATATAGGTGGCATTGTTGGTTAACATGAATGTTTCTTCCATGGCTCAACCAAACAATGGGGTATGGTTGGGGGTGGGGCATTATCGACAACTTCAATCTTTTGATGACTTCAACCAAGACCATGTTCTTCTAGCATCCATTGTCAATGGTGTAATGTAGTGGGGTCCCCTTCGGACACATTTATGAATGGAAGAGGTGCTCCCCCTCTTTAGGCTCCTCATACTCTTTTGGATGGATTTTTAGGGTCATGATGGTAGAGATACATTTTTCATCAGTGACTCAATTTCGTTTATCTTATTCTAAATCATAATCAGAGCTAGATTGTGCTTCCTTTTATTTAAGCTCCGCCAATAATGATTGTTTCACTTGACATCCAACAATGTTTCATCAAATGATTGTTTCGAGCAACATTCAACAATGTTGTGTATGGGGCTTTATGGAACTTGTTGAAGTCCTGAATTCTCCTCATTTTAACACCTTTTTCCTTCTCCTTCATACATTTAACACATATTTTTCCTATATCTACAAGTCATAAGGTAATCCAAGTCATGTTAAGAAATAATAAAAGGTAGCATTCATTCATAGCTTGTAATTTATAATTTCCTTGTGAAAAAATACTGAAACATTGCTATGGCTACCAAAAAGAGCATATTTTGTAGATAATCAATGTTTTGACACTAAGTCCAAGATTAAACAGGTTCTCGCAAGCTTGATGGTGAACAAGATACATGGATGGATGCCAAATGTCGAGCACATGGATATCCACCTATCATGCCTACCTAGAATACCATAGAGCTCAAGAATTTGGTTGGTCAAATCATAAGTTAACTCTAGTTATAAATTATATCCTAACATAGAATTTTAAGGCAAGTAGTTTCATCGTCAAATAAGTGTGGAATCAAGTTAGCGAGACTTGGATTTAAAGTGATGATGTGTTGATCTAAAATTCCCAAGATTTTTGGATTTAAAGTGATGATGTGTTGATCTAAAATTCTCATGATTTCTCTCTGATAGCTAATCATGAGAAACATATTTCCTATTTCAATCAAAACATTTAGTTGTCAATCAAAGAACTAGTTTCTTGGCTTGTATTTATTTGAAGCTATTAGTCTAGGGATATTATAAATTGCTTTGAAAGCAAAGACAACATATTTCCTATTTCAATCAGAACATTTAGTTGTCAATCAAAGAACTAGTTTCTTGGCTTGTATTTATTTGAACCTATTAGTCTAGGGATATTATAAATTGCTTTGAAAGCAAAAACAAGGATTGATTATTCTAAGTTTGTAGTTGTCGTTATCATCCTAGACTCTATTTTCAGTAATACAATTACTCTGCTCTTAGTAATATCGCACATGCTGTGGTGATTTGATTTGTTGATCTAAGTTTGAACTTCGCTTGTTCTCAATAGGAGTGCCCCCTGAAGACTTGTGAGACTATATAGTTTTTTTAATTTCGTTATTTTCTCACTAGTCATTTCACTCTGTTTTCCTTTTCTAGTTAGAGATTTCATGTTTTGTTCATGCTTGGTTTATTTTTATTATCGATTTGAACATAATAGGTTGAGAATTTAATTAAAACCAAAACCAACAAACAAAAAAACTTATTTTATCAGTTTATTCATTTAAATTATTTGCTTAGTCTTAGATTTAAAAGTTAATGTTTAGATGAGTTCTAATCGTGGTTGTACATAGTCATATGTCAAGACTTCAATCGTTTCTTTTCGAGTTTACTTTAGTTATGCTTTTTAGAAAGATTTCCTAATTCGTCATTAGAATAGAATTGATTTCACAGTATTTAGAATAAATTTATTTCCATTTAAAATATAATAGATCTATTTTCAATCAGAATAGAATAGATTTATTTTGAGTCAATTAGCATAGATTTTCAATTTAATTTAATAGAATAAATTTCAAGGAATTTAGACTTCTGTGATCCATAGCATTTGTTTAGAAACTTTTTGGCGAAATCACATAATTGATTAATTTGTATTTAATTCTAAGTTAATTTAAACTAACCTTAATAAATAAAGTAAGATATAAAAATTTTCTAAATATGTATATTATTTTATCCAAACATTAAATAAAATGGAAGGTATTTATCTAGCTTTCGATTAACCTGAGATTTTAACATCCTAATGCTATGTTTAAAGATATATTTATAATGAATGAATGAATTAAAATATGCATTTTCGTAACTATTCAATACTAATTTCCCATTTATTCATTTAATTAATTTGTATTTAATTCTAAGTTAATTTAAACTAACCTTAATAAATAAAGTAAGATATAAAAATTTTCTAAATATGTATATTATTTTATCCAAACATTAAATAAAATGTTATTGGAATGTTAGGTATTGAAAAATACTATTAATATATTAGATGGATATTTTAATTATATGGTTATATTAAATATATATATATATATTTGAACATTAATAAAATAGAATGTTAAGTATTGATAAAATTATATATTATATATATATATATATAGGTATATTTATTTGAATTATATTTATATATAATATATTTTTTTATTATAATATTATATTATATATTATATAATATTAATGGTTAGTTTGGTAACAACCATGTATCTATATTTTTTTTTTCTTGAATTTATAATAAATAATTTTTAATACTTAACATTTAAATATTGTTATATTAGTTGAATTAATTAATTATATATGTAATAATTTGAATAAATAGATTAATTTTAATATCTACCACTGTTCTGTTTTATTTTTTACCCAGTTTACTTAACTACATAAATAGAATATTAATTATAAAGAATATTATATTATTTTAGTTAAAGGAGGTTTGACTGGTGTTCTTAAGTTGAAAAATAGCCGTTAGTCTTTTTAGTCGTTGGAGTCTCTGCTTAAACTATTTAACACGCTAAATTGGATCTGTTTCTTCAACTTGTCCTGACGATGAACCACACTAGTTGGTTCGAAACGCGTCGACAAATGATCAATTATGTGATTTCGCCAAAAAGTTTCTAAACAGAATAAATTTCAATTATGACAAATAGAATAGCCCTTAAATTCAATTCAATAGCACAAGCTTTTCATTCTATTCAATAGAATAGATTTCCAATTCTTTCTCTTATATTAGTTTTAATTCATTCTAGCATAGATTCCTTTCAAGTTTATTTCGATTTGAATAATTCTTATAGAAGGAAAATGTGCGTACACTTACACTTGATGAGAGTTAGCCTTGAATAGATTAGATTTACAACTTGCATTTGAATTCAATATTTTGATCTGAAATAAATCTCCTAGCATATATTGTGCACATAGACTTCACAAGTATACGAACCTTGGTTTAAAAATTTAACGAAGTAATTTAACTAACAATTATATTACTCAACATTACATCGTTGTCAGGTATTGATGGTGTTGGATCCACCAACATTTAGGGGATCTCCCCTGTATGAAGTTCCAATTAAACCCCACACCGCTTGGTGTAAGAGACCCATCCAGAATACGACTCGGTTGGAAATGCAGTGGATTTTAATGATGTGCCTTGGCTGCAATGATGCATAGAGTGATGTATGGTAACTTTGGTGGGAACAAGTGTGTGAATCTGCAAAAATTCAAGTGCAATGCATGGAGGTTCTAACAACGAAAGGAAAATGAGTGAGTCCCTTAGAAGCCTATAATAGTATGCAGCTTGAAAGGAACACATTAGCATAAAGACATCACAAGCTAATCTACGAAATAGTTCAAGTTCACAAGATAACAATGATGGAATCAAACAATAACACACATTCAACAAGATTCATACCAATGCAAACGAAATAGTTCATAAGCATAATTGTAAGTTAAATAACACACATTGCAAACATAACAAGAATAATATTACTATATATACAACATATGCATCAAAATGTGTCGACTCTAATCTTTTATTAAGTGAAAGTTACATTCAAACATATACCATTGACGGACCACTAGGCCTAATAGTGGAACATGAAGTCAACACCTACTCCTCCAAGGAAAGATACTCCATGTAACAGGCCTCATGAAAATTCCATGTAATAAACGAAAATAAAGGAAAAATAATAACCACGGTTGATGGGACGATTATTCCAAGCTGAATGTTGGGCAAAATACTAGTGATGGGGAAAACTTGTGATTGTTTATGGCTAAGGAAATTGGCAAAGGAAATGGCTTAGGCTTTGGAAAATAAAAATGTCATTTTTGGCACATTTATTTATGAAAATAATGGAAATTAGGAGAAAAGGGAGGTGAAAGGTCACAAGTTGCATGTGAGGAGGAAATTGAAGGAAAATAATGGAAAATGAATAAAATAGAGGCCTCATTCATAAAAAGGCTTCTAAGGATCATTTGGTAACCTTTTTTCAGTTTAGTTTTGTAGTTTTCTCATACTCTTGGAGACTTAGAGTTTTCTTGGAGCACTCTTGGTGGGTGTAGCATATGTTTGGTTGTGTTATATTCTTTCCACGACTACCACACGCGTGGGGGAGTGGCAACCCGCCCTGTACGTTGCACCTGACGCTGCCGAGGGGTAAGTAGGGGGCGATAGCCCCTTTGCACGTGGCTGGGGAAAATTTTTTGGACCCTATATTAGGTGGGTGGACCTACCTAAAGTTTTGTGCATGGATTTCGCACGTGGTTTTGGGCATGATGGTTTTCTATCCATGGTATTTTGTAGATCCAGTCAAGGGAACTATGGCTATGTTCTAATCCAGGGTTAATGGATTAGGGTTTACGGATGTTTTGACATGTATGAATATGTATTATAACATTGAAAGGAAAATAATGAAAAATCAATCTGGTAGTCTCAATTTTGGGATCCAAGCGAAAATCTTTGTGTATATATGTTTTATGCTTGTGCCATTGTTTATCTTCTGTTTTTAGAATTCATATGCTCGTAATTTCTGTATGGGATTAAAACTTACATTTGGAATCAGAGTTGTTTTGGATTCAAGGGGACACCTTTGTTGCTGAGGGGTTTTTTTCTCAGGCATGTGGTAGACCCTGTTCAGTGGGAGATTTGCGAGATTGATTCTTGTGGTGAAAGAAGATGGCAAGTAGTGGAAAGATAGAGATCAAGAAATTTAATGGTCAGAGTTTTGAGTTGTGGAAACTCAAGATGGAGGATCTATTGGTGGATAAAGATCAATGGATCGCGGTAGATCCAAGTACTAAACCAACAACAATGTTAGCTGAAGACAGGGTGAAGTTGGATCAGAAGGCAAAGAGCACAATACAACTGTGTGTCTCAGATTTAGTATTACTAAATGTATTAAGAGAAGCTTCGGGGAAGGCTTTGTGGGACAAGTTAGGGACTTTGTACCAATCTAAGTCTTTGGTGAATAAATTGTTCCTACGAAAAAAAGATGTATAACCTAAGGATGAAAGATGGAAACTCAGTGACATTGCATTTGAAAACCTTTAATATTGTGGTAAGCCAATTATTATTTGTTGATATTAAAATTTCAGATGAAGATAAGTGCATCAGATTGTTGTTTTCTCTACCAGATTCATGGGATAGTTTGGTTGTTGCAATAGGTAGCAATGTAACTGCCTTGCAGTTTGATGAAATAGTCCCATCCTTGTTGTTGGAGGAGATGAGACGGAAAAACTTAGAGGGCCATAATGGTGATGCCTTGTTTGTACGAGGACAATCCCAGAACATAAACAAAAATAAGTCCTCAAATGGGAGATCAAAATCTAGAGGGAGATCTAAATCTCTAGGAAAAACTGTAAAGGTGTGCTAGAAATGCAGAAAGGAAGGGCCTACAAAAGGGATTGTAAATCTAAGGCTCCTAAGAAAAGAAAGGGATCTAATGATGTTACTTCTACAGAGATGAAAACCACCTCAGATGAAAGTCGGGATGTGTACTTGCCTTCTTCTTCAAGTACACATGTAGATCATGAGGCGTGGTTGATTGAATCAGGTGCGTCCTTTCACTTCACTCCCCATAGAGAGTGGTTCTGCAAGTATGAGAAATATGATGGTGGTGATGTCTTCTTAGGGGATTACAGGAAGGCTATAATCATTGGTCGCAGAAGAGTCAAGTTGAAGTTTCAATGTGGAAGGATTAGAACACTTCTAGGTGTTCTGCATATTCCTGCATTGACCATAAATCTGATTTATGTAAGCGAGATGGATGATGCAGGTGTAAAAACAATGTTCGAGAAAGATACCTGCAAGATGGTTTGGGGAGCATTGGTATTGATTCGAAGAGTTTGGATTGGAACTCTGTACAAGCTTCAAGGTAGCACTGTTATTGATGGGTGCAACAATTTTGTGGTTCCTAAAAGTGGAGCATAAAATCTATTGGTCCCTAGAGAAAAGAACATGCTATTGCATCAAAGGCTTGGACATATTGAAGAGAAGGGCCTTCGAATACTTCATCGTAATGGTATGGTAGAAGGTATTTCTAATTGCTTTTTGGATTTTGATTTCTGTGAAAATTTTGTATATGGGAAGCAGAATCAGGTGAGTTTCCCCTCTGGTGGTAAGAGGGCGAAATGGATATTAGAGCTTGTGCACAGTGATGTGTTTGGACCTATATCGGTTCCATCACTAGGTAAGTATGTGTACTTTGTACCATTTATAAATGACTTCTCAAGGAATACTTGGATATATTTCCTCAAGAATAAATCTGAAGTCTTTGACATGTTTAAAGAATTTAAGGCTTTGGTGGAAAACCAAAGAGAGAAGAAGATAAATATGTTGAGGATAGATAACGGTGGAGATTTTTGCAAGAAGGAATTTGAAGAGTTTTGTAAGAAGTGTGGTATAGCATGACAGAAGACTACTCTATATACACCTGAGAATAATGGAGTTTCATAAAGCATGAACAAGACGTTGATGGAAAGGGCAAGAAGCATGCTTAGTGGTGTCGGGTTAGGATAGGAATTCCGAGAAGAGGCAGTGGAGACTACATGTTACCTGGTCAACGAATCACCCTCATCAGTGTTGGAGGATAAGACTCCACAAGAGGTATGGACTGGTAAAAAACCTTCTCTTTAACATCTGAGGGTATTTGGATGTGATGCATATGTACATGTTCCAAAGGAGAAAAGGACAAAGTTGGATAGTAAATCTGAAAGTGTATCTTTAGTGCGTATAAGGATGGTTTAAAAGGTTATAAGCTTTGGAACCCAGAAACAAGGAAGGTTGTGGAAAATCAAGATGTGGTGTTTATAGAGGTGAAATATGTTATTAAAATGAAGTCCTACCAAAGGAATATGAGAAGATAGAGTTTGAGCTAAAGGAGGAAGAATCAGACTATACGGCAGAAGAGGAATCAGAAGAGAAGAGCCACAAACTCTGGTTGTGAGAAGATCAGTTCAAGAAGGTAATCAGAAAGGTATAGTCCATCTGCTTTCTGTTCAAATTTTGCTTTATCTATTACTGATGATGACCCATAACTATGAGGGAAGTAGTAGATTCAGAGGATGGAAAACTTTGGAAAGAGGCCATGGTTGGATAAAATGGCATATTTTCACAAAAATGAGGCTTGGGATATGGTGGAGTTGCCGAATGGAAGGAAACCCATTGGTAACAAATGGGTGTTCAAGAAGAAGATGGATGTAGAAGTAAAAGGTGGATAAATACAAAGCTCGGATGGTAGAAAAAGGTTATTCCTAGGTGCCAGGAATTCATTTTGGTGATATTTTGTCTCGTGTTGCCAAGGTAGCTTCTATTAGATTACTTTTATCTGTTGCTACTGCTTTTGATTTTGAGGTAGAACATATGGATGTGAAGACAACATTTCTTCACGGGGATTTGGAAGAAGAGATCTACATGAAGTAACTTGAAGGATTTGCGGTGAAGGGTAAGAAAGAATTGGCATGCAAGTTAAAAAAGTATTTGTATGGGTTAAAACAGTCACCAAGGATGTAGTATAAAAAAGTTTGATACATTTATACGGGGACTTGGATTCGCTAGAAGCAAAGCAAATCACTGTGTGTATTTTAAACTAATTGGTGACCATGTTATTTATTTGGTCTTGTATGTGGATGATATGTTGTTGGTTGGAAATGACAGAGAAATTATCTAGGATTTGAAGACCCAATTGTCCTCCAAATTTGACATAAAAGATTTTGGTGCTGCAAACTATATTTTTGGGCATGGAAATTAAACGAGATCGGGCAAAGAGGAAACTCTGGTTAAACTAGAGTAAGTATGTCAAGACAATATTGCAGAGGTTTAATATGCATGATAGTAAACTGGTGAAGGTTCATATTCCTGTAGGTGTAAAGTTATCTGTTGAACAGTGTCCCAAGATGCAAGAAGAGGAAGAGGACATGTCTCGTGTTCCATATGCAAGTGCAGTTGGTAGCCTAATGTATGCAATGGTTTGTACCAGATAAGACATTGCACATGCAATGGGAGTATCAAGAAAGTTTGTGTCAAAACTAGGGAAGGAGCATTGGACAACAATGAAGTGTGTTTTCAGGTATTTGCGTGGCACTAATGATTATGGTTTGCACTACCAAGGAAGACTAGGATTGGACAGAGTTTTGGACATTTGTGGCTTTATTGATAAGGACTGGGCTAGAGATCTGGATCAGAGAAGATCTACGAGTGGGTATGTGTTTAACCTATTTGGAGGTGCAGTAAGTTGGATGAGTAAGCAACAATCTGTAGTGGCACTTTCAACTACATAGACAGAATACATAGTAGCAACTCATGCAAGCAAGGAAGCAATTTGGTTGCAGATATTATGTTCAAGTATGGGGTTAGTACAACAAGCTATAAGGATAGAATGTGATAGCCAAAGTGCAATTTTCTTGTCAAAGAACGTTGCTTTTCATTCAAAGACAAAGCACATTGATGATCAGTATCACTTTGTGATGGATATGGTTGAGGAAAAAAAGGAGTTGCTAGTAAAGGTGGACACTTTGAAGAATATTGCAAATGCATTGACAAAGTCTGTGAGCACTGAGTTCTCTTGGTGTAGAGAAACAATGTGCATTGCAGGGCTGGATAAATGACTAAGCTCTCTCGTGCTCCCCTCTAGAAATAAAACAACAAGTGGGAGAATGTTGGGTTGTGTTATATTATTTCCACGACTACCCCACGCGTGAGGGGGGCGACAGTACCCTTTGTACATTGTGGCGAGTGGTAGGGCTGTTGCACGAGGTCCGGGGCAGGGCCCCGATAAATTTTTTTTGGACGCTATATTAGGTGGACGGACCTACCTATGGTTTTGTGCATGGATTTCACACACGATTTTGAACATGATGGTTTTCTTTCCATGGTATTTTGTAGATCCAATCAAGGGAACTAGGGTTATGTTCTAATCCAGGGTTAATGGATTGGGGTATGTTTACTTCGACATGTATATATATGTATTGTAGCATTAAAAGGAAAATAATGAAAAATCAATCTGGTAGTCATAGTTTTGGGATCCAGGGGAAAATCTGTGTATATTTGTTTTATGTTTTATGCTCATGCCATTGTTTATCTTCTGTTTTTAGAATTCGTATGCAGGTAATTTATGTACAGGGTTAAAACTTACAACATACTTGGATTCTTGGAGCAAGAAAGTAAAGGACGGGGAGGACAGCACAAGGGGACATCGGGATCAACAACTACATAAGATTTTCTTGCAGGTACCAAGTTGCATGTATGTTTTCTTCACTAGTTTTGGCATGCATGGCATATGCATGTGGATTCTTGATCATGATCTATCATTGGCATGGAGGATTGCCTGGATTGACAGTGGATTGATAGTGGATTGCCTAGCCTTGCCATTCCTGGATAGCCATGGTGATTGTGGGTTCACTTTCATTTTTTTTTTTTGGGTTAGTTCTCATGTTTCCTTAGCTTGGGTTGAGTTATTAGTTCCTGGAAGCCCTAGCTAGACAAATGCTCTAGAAGCCTTGTAACAGCTTGGGTTGAGTTACTAATCCTGAAAGCCTTAGTTGGAAAAACTCTCTAGAATCCCTTCATGGGTTGAGTTATTATTCCTGGAAGCCTTAGTTGGACAAACGCTCTGGAAGGCCAGCGACAATTGTGGGTTGAGCTACTAGTCCCGCAAGCCTTAGTTGGAACAAATGCTCTGGAAACCCTAGAAGGCTTGGATGGAGACCAATCTAAAATGGTTTTGTGATTTCTCACTGTGAGGTGGAATCACTGTTGATGGGTTGAGGTAGATGGCCTCTAGAAGCCCAATATGAGTTTTGATTGATGTGTTCTATGAGATCCCGCATCGTGCTTGGAATATGGCACGAGGGTGAATGACTGAAGAGAGATTTGGCTCAACCATTCTAAATTTGGGTGGAATGTGGAAGTCCATCTGGGGTTTGGATTTTGCATTTGAATGAAAGGTTATTTATCCTTGTATTTCTATGAGCATTTTGATGGATTATATGTGGTATATTTGGTTGTACTTTAATGAATATTTATGTTGCTATTATACTTGTTATGTATGTGTTTTATGACAACAACCATGTATGGATTTCACCATGTTTTTACTTGTAATTGAATTATTAAATTATTTATGACCTAATGGATGGAATGTCAGTTGATATATTGAGGCATCGATGGTTCTTAGCAATTCTAAGCTAAGTATGAGATCCCTATACTCATAAATGTTATTTACACCTGTATATTACATATTCGTGATATGTTTAACAAAATGCCTATCATGGCGAGTAGGGGTCCAGACAAGGTCTTAAACAAGTATTTGCTATAATACTATCATTTCCATGTTACTTTATTGTTCTCAAGAGATGGTTCAATTATGGGAAGTGACCTGGGTTCTAGGCCTAAAAAAGTGGCTCAAATCCCAGAGTTGTTGGCATAGCATTGACAAATTCAGCCTCTGGTCATTGGCAAACAACCCTATAGCATGAATGCGACTGAGGCTTAAGTTGTCCAAACGTTCAGTGGGACCAAAGGGCAAGTTGTCTAAAGTATTGGAAAGGTTCCTAAGGGAAATGTATCTAATGTTGAATGTTTGTATGGTGCATTTTCATCAGTTCCACTTCCTTAACGTGACTTAGGAGGTCGAATCATATCATAGTGGCCTCTTGTTAGATGTTTACCCTAATTGGATGGTTGCTTGGTGTTGTAGATGCTACAACCGCCATCCAAATTTTTTCGTTAGCTTCGTTTTGGAGCCTCCCTGCCAACTTTTCGCAGTAGCTTGTCTTGCTTCGTCAAGTTCACAAGCTTCGGTGCTTTGCTTGCACAAAGGCAGCATGTCTGACCAGTCACACAAGTATGTTGCAAGTTAGTTCTCAAGTTCATTTTGGTTTTCAACTGATAGATTGTTTGCCATGAGTGTGCCATGTCTCCAAGTAGTGCAGGTGTTCATATGCCTCTTGGTAGCGCAGGTACAATGGTTTCAAGAAAGCAGAGTCGGAGACACCATTCAGAGCACACTTAGGGATGCAGTTAATCAAGTGTCTATGAACTTGCCTACCCACGAAGACATCAAGTTGTTCGTAGACGAGGCATCAAAATATGACGACAGCAACATCACAGTGAGCAACATCATGAACAACAATTGAAGGCAACATATCAAATGCAACGAATGCAAGAGGAAGGTTGTTAATAACACAAAGGCGAAACAAAGTTGCGAGCTCAAGTAGATCCATTGATGATGAAAGAAAATTTGGAGACTCGGGCTATGAGGTGATAGCACGACATGAATATTGTATGAAGACAGAGAATGGAACAAAGGAGGAGTTTCATTTGTTGAAACAACAACTAAAGGAAGAATATGAAGTTGCACAGACAAGCGAATGAGTTGCAATAGGAACAGGAACATCAGGGGGTGGAACATGCACTCACGGATGAAACTACGCCCGTACAAGTTAAAGATCCATCCCAGCAGCTGGCACGGAGTAGACCTGGTGAGCAGTGTTGTTTATCGCATGCAAGGGATTCAATAACATGCATGTCATTGTGTGCACGCATGAAATCCAACCCATTCAGCACACTCACCAAGGCGAAGATAATAAGCAAGTCCAACTGGAGCTGAACATGTACTTCAGCAAGTTGATGTGCATGACCACCAACACATACTTGAAGATCAGCACAAGCACTATGCACCAATGTGTTGTCGATTCAGCCACACCCAACAAGACCATGCGCATGTTAGCGGACGAGTTTGATGAAGGAACCAAACCAATGCACCGATTGCAACGAAGGTAAGAGTTCGCTTCAGCAAGGCGTCACCATGGGGTGCATGCACACCATCACGGACGACCAAGATTGGCATCAGCTCACCACCTTTGCCATCACACTCATGTCAAAGAGTTGGTCTCATAATAACAAACCAAGTGTCAGTGATGTCTTGCATGGCTTTCTCAAGCCATGTTGTCTCACATGAGTACATGTGCATTGTAATGTAACGTCATGTCAAGTGTACGTCAAGTGTCGATAGTTGGATGTAACAGTGATAGTGCAAATGAAGATCCATGAGGGTAAATGAACTATCACAAATGGGGATGTTAAGGGTCACCCCACCCTTTGCTATAAATAGAACCTCATAACTCATTGTAGAAACTTTTGTTCAACCAAGCTTCCGATAAGACTATCTTGTAGAGAGCTTGAACACTATTCTAATGCGCCTTAGCTTCTCCACTGCACAAAACTAATACATCTCTTTGGAGGAGCAGGTGGATGTGGCTGTAACATTTCACTATTGGAGCTAGTGGTTGGACATGGTTGTATTGTATGATTGCAACTTACACTTCTTTATATAATAAGAGCCAACATGTTTCAAGCATATGTTGTATTGTATTCCAGCTATCTTGTTTACTCTAAATGGAATATGTATTTGCTTCCTTACGCATGCATGTATGGACTATTCTGTATGAGTATGTATGAATCTTGCTGAAATGTGTTATTGGTTTAACCATCACTTAGGATTTCCAGCTAACTTGCTTTCCAACTTGTGATGTATCTTCGCTCATGTGTTCCCTTCCCATCCGAGTACTATTACAGGTTTCCAAGGGGCGTACTCATCTCAACCCACATGTGTTAGAACCTCTCATGCACCTTCCTTGACTCACTGCAGTTGTCACACCCTTGCTACCAACAGAGTTATCTTACTTTCCTTTGTGTGAAATCGTGGTCAAGACATTACCATACGACCCACTGTTGGGACTCCTACACCAAATGGTATGAGGTCTAATTGGGACTTATTACCAGGGAGATACCCTGACCTGTTGACGGGTCCAGCATTGTCAACATTTTTGGCGCTAGAAGGAGGGCCAGGTGACAATCTGTGTCTTCCCATCTGGTTTTGAACCTTGCATATCTTTCATGGATTCTTGCACTCTTCTCCCTCCATGATGTTTTTTTAATCATGAAGATGTCACCATCACGAAGAAGTTCTTCGATCACTTGTCCACTTACATGTATGATGGTGAAGGCGAAGTGGCCTGGCCTGAGTACTTACAAGGCTTTCTTTCCATGCTTCATGAGGAAGATGGGTGTTTTGACAAATACGCCAGCTTGCAGCTTTCATACACACTTCGCGAATCTCCACTTTGATGATTGTGCAGCCTACCGGCTGACAACGTGCACTCACTTGAGCACTTATGTGATCTCATTGAAGACACTTTCTATCATTTTCATCCTTACTATCTTGACCAAAAATTTCTACAACAACGGAAGGCTCCATAAGAATTGATCATGGATTTTTGGCAGCGCTTCTGTGACTTGCAGTTTCAAGCTCCGAGGAGCCAGATGAAATTTCCCTATCTTAGGGACCGATTCGAGTATTTCCCTAAGGAATCTGCTCGTTTGAAGAAGAAGCTTGAAATCAAGCCTCACTCAACATTCTTCACTGATGGCACTGCGCAATCTCAGCCAGATGTGGTCACTGTCTCGACCGACTATCCGCCATCCCCTCATCAAACAACTCCACCACTCCGGAGTGATGTTGAGGATCATGCAAACACACCTTTTCATCTTTCACATCCTCCCAACATCATTTCACTTAAATTTTGAGCAGATTTGGTTGTGAGTCCATCAAGTTGCCATATGTGTACTGTTCCACAACCTCCGTCTTTGCACTCAGGTGTTCCTCCGGATGATACTATCTTGTATTCTTCCATTCTGGACTTTTCACTTGTTGTCAATGAGGAACAAGCCACTGACGAAGTTGGTGTTGCACAACCAACATGCATTGTCATTCATGAAGAGTATGAGTGGGAGCTTGAACATAAACACTTGGTGAAGGATGACTCCCTTCTGTCCGAGCCCCCTCCATTCTTTCCTAACATCTTTGGTGAACCTATCATCCATGATTTTTCATGTGTGTCTTCATCCATGGATGCACCCATTGTTGATCACTTGCAGGACACACTGAATGTTGGTCCATCATTCGACAACGAAGAGGATGAGTTATTCATTGAAAATCCACTTGATCTTTCATTTGTCCTTTCTGGAAACATAGAGAATGAGTTTGTTCACTTTTCATCTACCACTCCGTTCGATTCATCTGATCATGAGGATGCCGATGAAATCATTTATTTTTTTGATCGTGGCAGTCGTGATCTATTCACTCCCATGTTTGGTCATGATCATGACTCTATCACAGTTGATCTTTCGAAGCCATCTGTTTATGATGATCTATATGACGATGAAGTTCAAACACCCAAGACTATTGAGGCACTTCAGCCCAAGCTGATCTTTATGTCAGGCCCTCTCTCCCTTGGGATTAGTCTCACTTCCGATCAGGAAACTGTTCAATCACCTCAGGCTCCTCATCACTCATATGAATGCATTGAAGATCCATATCACACACAAATCATGCTTCCTCCACTCGACCTACACGATCCCATCGCTCATGCATTGGAGGAATATTACATTGCAAGTACTCGTGCATGACACAAGATATCTTTGTTTCTTTTATTTGCTTACATGTCACAGTCAAGAGTGTATATATGCTTCAAGGTTGCACGCGGTGTCACACAACACCATGATAAGTCCACAGACTGATCATCACAATTGTACTCACTTACGTCCTGTGAGCACTTTGAAACATGAAGTGTGGTTGCCTTCATTGTTATATCTTTCTTGCTTGCTGATCCACACAAATGGGTTGATCGTGGGTCTTATTTGCTTTGCTTTCGCTTTTGCTTTGTTGTTTGTTAATTCGCTTGTTTCATTCGTAGGCTAGTTTCACATGAAACCATGTATGACTCTTGAAACAAGCTGGGTAAAATACAAGAGGGCTTGTACTACTATCACTACTTGGTTATCTATCATCTTACCTCTGTATGAAGAACTTATTACGTTTAGTCCATGATACGTTGAAGGAAAATACGTATTGTTCGAAATAAACCTTGGTGAAAACACAACGCTTGCGTGCTAACTAGTGTCACCTTCTCTAGTCGGTTGTTTTTGGGTTAACCCTTAATCAAGTAGAATAAGGTGAGGGGGAAATCTTAACAGACACGTCATGGTTATAATAAACTACTTCTCTGCTAGAATAACCTCTTTTTCTTTCAATAAGTCAGGATCCCTCTTCCGCCTCTGAAACAAATAAGTGTGATGCACAGTTACAAAAAATAAAATTACAAAGTGAAAAAAGTTTGAAAAAATTAAAAATGAATAAGGTGAAAGAAGATAAAGGCTTCTTGCGCAGAGAGGTGATGCAAGTAAATTCGTCTGGGTACTGACCAAGATCGCTGGCAGCGGAGCCA